>WEDG01003375.1:0-109751 GCA_017591395.1 Schistocephalus solidus | reverse complement strand
AATGGCCAGAATTTATATCTGTGTTTGAGATCGAGGCTCGAAAGGTGTTCCAGGCCTTCATCAGTCGTTGAGTTGCCATTTTCTGTGCCCCCTTCCTTATTACTACTGAACGCGATGCCAATTATATTTCAAATTTTACAGATTTTCCTTTCATTTTTCAGGTTATCCTCGCATACGGACGACATCCTATCACGTGACTGCCAGTGGGCAGGTCAAATAGTTCCACTAGCAGTTTAATACTTCTGTATGATGCAGGACGGTTCAGACCTTAATCGGCTTATTCCTTATTCTGACGACAGCGAACAGCCATTCGCCGACATACCTGCTGGTGCAGAATACCGGATCCAAAACACTGAAAGGAGAAGTACTTCACCATGCACTTGTGTCAACGCTTCCCTGTCCTGAAATTTAATTCCTTAATAAGCTGCAGTTTTTTCTCCTGAAAGCACTTTAAAGAACGATCAGGAGGTTTTTTTACTGTCAGCTCGACCCTCTACTGCATATCTCTTTGTATCTTGTCTGTAAACTGGCCAAAAAAATAAAAAAATATAAATAACTGGACAGAAAATAACCCCAATTCCCTTTTTGACATCCGCCTAACTCTGAATTCGGACATTGTACATTTTGCCGCTGAACAGATTTTCAGTGCAACGACGGACTTCCTCATGCAATATTCTTACCAAAACCTTCCAATGTAGCCAAAAATCCTACCAAGCCACTGATATGTAGGCAAATTTACGAGTTCGCTCGCCTCGGTTTCGATTAGGCCCGTTGTAGCCAGACGAAGCTCAGAAAGCTACAATTAGGTTGTCACCGGCCTCATGATTGCGCTTGCCACGCCTATTTGATGAGCGTTTAGTGATCTCTTTTGCCCTAGTATAAGCTTCTTCAGGGTAAGCCGCCTTCTTCGCGTTGGGATTTGGGTAGCTTCGTTAATCACCACCGCATTTTGAAAAGCGACTTTTTTGGGCTTCCGAAATGTGCCATGGGACAAAACCGTATTCAAGTTGCAAGCTTAAGGCTGCAATTATTATTCAGTATAATGAACACAACGCCAGTGATTGAGGAAAGGTTCTCATGGATTTCCGTCACAGATTCTTTATAATGGTCTACACAACTTCAGTCGAGAGGTGTCGTAACTCCACAGCTATAAGTTAAGTGCATGATTTTCTCATTTAGCACAGATTTTATCATTCGTATTGAGGTTTTTAGGGACATCAGATTTTTCAAAACCTTCGCCTAACTTTGAACTCCTAAACCTTAACGAAAACCTTTATTTTACTATGTCCGGGAATGGATGGCTTAAGCATAACTTTTGAAAGACACGATAAACGGTTATGTTGCATCGAACGATAACAGTCTGGACGGCCGTTATGGTCGGCCTTATTTCAGCGGATGGACTTTTGATTGGAACAGGAATAGCTGACATTACTGGTCCTATTGTACAAATTAATTTGGTAGGCTTTTTATTCAGTCGTTTTAAAGACAAATGCCACTTATGCAATCGTCAATTTAGGATATCTTACAATCGCAGTGAATTTGTTTTTTTGGCAGCGCTTACAGGGTCAGATAGGAACGTTTTGTTTCTATCTGGCAGTGTAATTTTTACTGCAGCACCATTTTGATCCCTTAACTGACTTCCTTTGAAAATAGTCGGTCTCTTATCTGTAAGAACTTAACGGCATTTATGTGTGAGTCATATGCCTCACATGCTCCATCAAAGGAAGCACAGTATAAAAACTGAACTTATAAATGGATTAAGCATATGGTCAGGTATCGTAAAAAAATGAAACTTAAAATATAGATTGTCGCGGCAAACATTTGTGATTAGAGCTTTTAAAAGACTCAAAACCAGCTGGAGAATTTATAAACAGAAGGCTGGTATCGTTTCAATTCAGTAAAAAAATGACAGCGCACGTGTTTTACGCATCAATTACAGCATATAAGGGCAAGAGTTTGTAATACAGAGGCTATAACCGGTTTCCATACTTTAGTGTGAATTAAATGAAGGTGACACTTATATCTAAAATATTATAATGATCATCTCCGCACATTACCATCCGACGTTAAGAGTGCTGGGATATTTGGCTTGGTGTATGGTCTGAAACTTTTTGTTAATTAGCACATTCTGGAGCTGCCTTTTAAGCTTTCTCAGTTTAAAATTAAGATGAGCTTTCAGAAACTTGTCTGAATCTTCAAATAAGTGTTAAGCAATAAACCCTGTAATACTAGTCGTCTTATACATTATGTTTTGGTTAATTCTGTACCGCTCGTGCTGATAAATGAAGAAATTCTGATTTTTGACGTCTTTCTGCAGCTGGGACATTTCCGGCACTGAGATCAAGCCAGTGAGCATTATTACAGAAAATGGGATTGGATAACGTGTACAGATGAATGAAAACTTTTAATGAAGTGTCATACATTCGATTTTGTCCTTATTTTCCTTCATTGCAGTTCTTATTAAGAAGGGATATATCCATTACTTGGGAAGAATCTTCCATTAACTAAATAATATTTTCCATTGAGTCTGGACACTGTTTAAATTTTAAATGCTTTTCGATATCCTTTAAAGGCATTTTCGATTTCTCCACTAGTAGCAATTCCACAGCGAGGCACTGTGGAAAAGTCACGATAGGCATGTTCGATTAACAGCGGATTTCGTCCATTTGGTTGCAATGGAAACAATGGCGATATGGCTCTATAGAGTAGCAGCGGAAAAAATGCTGTCGTGCAAACACCTTCACCAGCCTGTGTAGCCATTAAATTAATATTTGGTCACTTTTCAGTCCCAGGACCTTAATTTGCTCAGTTTGCAACAGAAATTTACTTAAGATCATATGAGCTGTATTTAATCTTCTGCATCTTACAGTTGTCATGCCTTACTTCAAAATTAAGACATGATTTTTTTGTAACTATTACACTATGAATGTACAAACAATAATTGGCATTTAACGAGTTACAAAGAAAACCTTCCGTTGAGTTGACAGTTGCCCAGAAAAATATTTAGGCTTCGTAAATATTTTGCACTGGGGTCTGTAACGAAATAAGTACGCCAACAATACACCACACGCATGTGGAACTTTGGAAGCGTCACATTTCTCCATTATGAAAGGTCAATGATTTTATTTCTAGCAAATGAAGTTAATGAGCTTTGTGACATCAATAACCTGAGACAAGTACTAAAATGCATTTTCGCTTGGCAAGTTTTTAAAAGTTGGGAACCGTTAATGTTAGATAGACGTTCGTTACCATTTTCATGACAATTACCATATTACTCCCGAAATGAATTTACATTTATGTATCAGACCAGGAATTATTAAAAATCGATTGACTTGAAATGCGCTACAGCCTGTTGTAGAAGATTCTTAGCTTTGTCAAAAAGAAGTTGATACAAGCACCCGTATCTTTGACGTAGATAAGGATGGCACATTTCATTTATCTGCCGATCCTAGGTTCGTTGCTCATATGATCCTCTTATGTCATTCCAGCTTGTAATTATCGAACTTCTATTGAGAATGTGAGAGCTAAAGGTTTTCCAGAGATGCTTACTAAAGCCTCGGGTTTCAACCAATATAAAATAAATATCTATATAAGGATATCCAAATCTTTGAATAACATTTAAGGCCGCCTGAAATCGTAATTTTCTAATAAAAGAGTTTTTCGAGGCACATTTGTCAGCCACCAATCTTTTAATAATGAATGGATTGTATTTTATTTTTGTAATAATCACAAACTGCAGTGATTAAAAGTTGACCGGTAAGAGTGAATCAAGGCAAATTTACGTACTGAATATGAAAATTCCCTTTGGTAATGACTAGGAAACGGTACTTTATATTTACAGATTGCTTGCAGATTTTTAACGGGAACTTACTTATGTGAGTTTGGAACTAATTTTCAGGTCACTTTATGAGAACCTCTTCTTGCATATAGTGGAAACGTCGCGAACCTTGCAGACAAACTGAGGTTATTTTTTATAAAATGTTATCTCTCGGTTTTATCTTGGCCCTCAATTCCATTATACCAGCTCCAATGTTGTCCGAAGTTTGCTTTATATTTCCAGTTGCCTCTGTTTAGAATTGCCTTGAGGAACTAGTTTCGAGTTATAAATCTGAAAAGTACGAAGTGGCCCCAAGGAGTACTCCAGTAAACTTTTATTAAAGGTACATTTGTGAGTATATTTTGAATTTTTTTAACAATTATGCTGTTTAGTAACCTAAAAAGGCTGCATCCACTAGTTTTCATTCGGGTTTGTACATCCTATGACTTGCTAGGATCACGGCGATGCACTTTTCGCGAAGAACGTAACTTATGCGGAGTGGGTTTATCCGACACTATGAATCACCTCAGCACGCAAACTGTATGTTACTAATCTGGCTCTGCTGCTTAAGTGAATGATTCGTTTCTTGTTTACATCCTGAAAGCAAATCACAGTAATAGTCACTGCAGGCACGACCGGACGATAGTTTTGCTTTGATAAATGTGTAGTCACCTCGTAAGTGTAAGAACCATTTATAAAATATTCTGTCTGAGAGGATTCACTTGCTCCAGGCGGAAAACGTCTGGTTTCACTTTGCATGCTTTACAGTCGTCATAAAATCCTTTTTATACGTGAAAGTCATTTCGCCAGCCGCGGCAAAATGACACAGCGGTCACGACACGTAGCCTTTCGGCCGAGGAATGTGTATTGGAAGCATGATTTAATCAGGTAAGGCGTGTACTGAATCTGTCATTGCACCCACTCCTGGCGCTTGTTTGATGAAGTTTTGAAATTTTTCAGGGAAAATGAAACTAGCGTTGCGCCTATTTTCATTACAATAAACTAAGTCCCACGCATACTAACACTGCTTTCCTGAGCCAGTGATGATTATCCTCGTCTACAAGTGAAAAATCAACATTGCTTCGAACCTTTGTCATTTATGGTTCTGTGGGTGTTTTCTGTTAAGTAAAAAATAATTGAAATGCCTCTTACATATTTCGCCTGCTTACTTGTGTCTTGAATTGCAAGTACCTACATATACTTAAATTGTTTTCGTATCTTTCTCGCAACGGTTTTTCGACCGCACAATATTATTTTTCAATAATTAGACTGTGGGACATTTTCTGGTTCTATTTTATCCAATCTTCATCCGTCTTGAGGATCCAAATTAAGCTGTTAGTACCGTATGAAATTTACCCAAAGAAAATATTTGTTGATCTGTGTGGTCCAAGTCTCAGATTTTCGTGAATGAAGGCAGTCACGTACAACCACTGTGTCCTGATCGCAAAGTGTAGTACGCTGCTGTAATCCAGTGCACTATCAAGACTTACCCGTTACCGCAGGGAATAAGTATCCAGCACGCCGGTTCTCTCCGCTGTCCGTCTTGCAGGAGCCGTCGACAAACACCCACAAATTACTATACCGTTTTATTCGTCTTCTTAACAACGTCACCATGCGCCGAGTTCCGTCGCTGACCATTAGCTGGAGCTGGTTGGAATATCCGACCTTAAACTTTGACGCTAGCATAGGCGCACCCTAATTGCGATTGCCTTCTTTGATGCGTGTGGAAATAACGCTGGATTCGGTGTGGAGACTGCTATAGCGGCTATCCATGGATTGACTTGCTCTATGCGTGGTTTGAATTCAATTCCAGTAATCTGGCTCTGTGTGGCAGAAATGGTCGAAACGATACCCTGGCACTGGTAGGTGACTGGGTATTTGTTAGAGTTTTCTGTTCGAATAGGCATACCTATCGTTCTACGACTTGCATGAAACTTTAGCTAATCAACACGGAACCAGATCTTTTAGAAGTTGTAAAAGGTGTAGCAAGAATGCTCATACAAGTCACAGATAAAAGGCGCGGATCACTTCGATGTCAAGTAACCAGATCAGAAACTTTCAAACCGGTATCTGAGCCGTCACAAGAAATATCCTGGACTAATTTATTCGCTATTCGGTATATCGAACAAGTGGATCTGCCCTTCATTCTCCTAGAATAGGAATACAGAGAAGCGCATGAAAACCTTCATGGTAGTTTAGTAATTGGACCTCTGTGTCTTTGCAGCATTGTTCATCAGTTGTTCCAGCGCATCCTGTTGGTCCGCTCATATGGCATAAAACTCGGCAATCAAAACCCTGATTGATGGCTACTGCGTTCGAGAACTAATTTTCACAGGGATGGAGGGCTTCCTGAGAACTCTGGTACCGTCTAAATCAAAGGTATCCCTATGGCTTACGTATGCATGGCAATCTTGGTGTATGGAACTTTACGTTCTGCCGTCCATTCTTGTTGTTATATTCGAGTTTACCGTCTTTGTCCGGTCTTCTTGACGTTGTTGCATTCTCTGTCGCTGCCACTGATCACTAAGACAATTTCAGGGTGTTCCCGATAAGTCAAAGGACACTAAGGTTGCATCAGGTGACCGAGGTGTGCTTTGAGCTCTTCGGGCGACGTCTATGCCTGTAGGTTTGAGCAGCTTAAAGATCACCTTGAACATGGCCCCACGGATCCTGAATTCTCCCTCATGCGGCTGTTGGGCGTAACTTCTGCCTGTGCCTCTATGGCCAACTGTAACTTCCTGTGCGTCCATACTCCTCGGAAATGAACTATAGAATTAAAAGTCCGAATAACTGGTCATACGGACGGCCTGTTATGACTTCTGATTTGGTAATTGCACTGGCATGTTTGGGTTGGTACCATGAAGGTCTCGACCGAAGGAAAACATGGATAATATTCTTGTATCTACTTCCGGGCCTTCTCTCTTGGCTATACCTGAAACAGTATATTTGACATTTAACTTTTATAAACCTTTATAGGTATGGGTATCCAGCAAAGTCAACCTTTTTCGTCCGAATAATGAAAACACCTAATACTCAAGATCCTGGTCTCAAGACATCGTCACTAATTTATGACCGAAAAATAGTAAAAGACTGTCTTTTAACGCTTTAAAACAAGCAGTAACTGGCCGATCTCGTGAAATTTTAACCGAAATTCCTAGGTATATTTTCGATTCGAAAATATTTCGTAAATGAGGTTTAAAATAATGATTATAATGCAGCATAATTTCAACATATGTCAGTCACGTCACCATGGGCTTCCATTCGGCACCTTCATAAACTACACTCGGCTAAAAAATGACTACTTCAGTAGCATGCACTTTTCACACCGATTTGTGATGCCTTTCTAAATTCAAGTGTATTTTATAAAAGACATGAATAAAAATAGTATTTTGTATTCATTTGGTAGCACATGGCGTCCCCTTGAAATGTTACTGTATATAAAGCTGGGAACCCCTTCCCCCTCTCATACTGGATGCTTTTATCCTACAGATGGGCTATGCAATGTTGGAGCAAATTGGTGGCGGCCTCCACCTCAGGCTCTTCAGTCGCGCATTCGTCGTCCAGGCAAATCCGTCCAGCAGACCAGTAGTGTTTGTCAACCTTGATGCCGGTATGTCCTCTCAGCTGCTGAAAACGCAGGTAGGTCAAGAAGTTTTTTTGTCTACCCTTCTAGGTCGTGGAGAGACTGAAAACCGAGTATGGCAGCATATTTGATCATGACAACGTTATGCTTTCCGCTACGCATACGCATTCTGGCCCCGCAGGTTTCTTCCAGTACGCTCTTTTTTACATAACCAGCCTTGGTTTTGTCCGGGAGACACTGGATGCCATGGTGAATGGCATCGTTCAGGTAGGTCTAATAAAGTTTACAATCTTACAAGAAACATTTTAGAGCATACAAATGGCCTATGCTTCGCTAACCCCCGGACGAATACTGTTTGGAGAAGGTATCTTGAAAAACGCAAGTATAAATCGCAGTCCGCTATCCTACCTGAACAATCCGTCCTCGGAACGCTCAAGGTATGACAGGGAGGTTTCGTGTAAGATACGTGTGCATAAGTGAGATACCAGAGTACTGCAGGTATTTTTGGGGGACAGCTACCTTTAAATGTGGTGCCGCAATCACAAATATTGTTACTTTGGCTCAAGTCTACCAGAATCTCACGATAAAAAGTCCAGTGACGCAAATTAGCGCTTCCGTCTTGAAACGTTCGCCGTAGAGCCACTGCACACCGGAAATGCTAAATATTCAGTGCCGTGGATGCGGGTATAAGCGTTACTTTAGGCAAAATGCTAGGTGCCTCTCTGGTAACCTTCAACCCGCTCCGCCCCGTCCATCAGAAGGCGACTACGACACACCCGTAATCGGCCCCACCATTGACGACATACCCTGGCAGGGGGATGCAGGCTCTAGTGCCGCCAGTTCTCAACGTATTTTTCCATTTAAACATTTAAGTATGTAAGTAGGGAATAAGAAGGCTGTTCGATCACCGGAATCATTTCCTTATTCATCTGAGCTTTCTAATTCCTACTGGAGTCCATCCTCAGAGATGAAAGCGGCACCAAAACAAGCCAACGTTATAGGGGACAGGGGCCAATCGAACGTCAGTAAACGCCAGTACGGATGTGACTGCAGTAAAGAGGTCAACAGCTCAGATGCATAAAGAAATGATTCCGTTGATCGAACAACCTTCTTCTTCCCTAATTATATATACACCGGGCATGCGACCCCTCTTCTGAATTTTAACCTGCATCAGTGAACTGTTGCCTTTTGAAGGTTTGGTTGCAAGACTGTTGGGAATTAACTTACCCACCAAAAAACCTTGGTACTGCGGGGAGCTCTACTAATGAGCCAACTCCTTCACAATTGCATCATCAAAGAGTGAGAATTGAGCGATGCATGGGCCCTAAGTTGGGAGTCATGTTCAATCGCTCATTTCGCGCAACTGTCTGAAATTTGAAGGTTTTCAAACATATTCAGCTCATCCGTCCCCCAGTTGGGATGCTTTAGATGTGGCGTCGGCCAGATTGTAACCGAAAGAGTGCTTTCTTTCGCATATTGAACCGATTGTGTTCTAGGTACCGCCTGTTCTCTACCCTTTGTGCAAAGAGGACTACAGGTTTCAGCTTTTTTCCTTTCCTCAGAAATTAATCTGCCTATAAACCCTAAAAAATATTGACTAGCTCCAAGTTACAGACTAATTTCTGAGGAAATTAAAAGCATTGGTGTATCAGCGTTAAGAAGACAACTCAGTAAATGATTTTCGTATCTACCCCTCAGAACTGAGTATTCGGGTGTATTTAGGTTGCTTCTGGTAGCTCAAATAAAAGGGACGTTCGGTATTCAAAATACTTTTTACTTCAATGTTTCCTTACCCTACTCAGCAGCCTAGGTGCCATCTGTTGGTTATCTTAGCTGTAAATAACACCTAACTGGTTTCATTTGCTGCCAGTCGGTCGGCGCAAGCCCCTTTCCCCTCCTGGCTTTCTTTCCCAACAGAGTCTTCTCCACTCTTCCTGGTGATGTTTGAAAAGTTGTATCTCCTCTTAGGTACTCTGCAAACGTCGATCAAGAAATGACGCTCCTCAAGTTTTTGGCGGACGACGGCCGTGAGCTGGGCATGATCAGCTGGTTTTCGGTTCACGGCACCAGCATGAACAACACCAATCGCCTAGTCAGCAGTGACAACAAAGGCATGGCTTCTGTCCTCTTTGAACAGTGGATGAATGGACCGGAGCGGGAGGTGGGCCGAGGACCCTTCGTCGCGGCATTTGCTCAGGCCAATGAGGGCGATGTCTCGCCAAACACCCGCGGTGCACGCTGTATTGACACGGGCCTCCCCTGCGATGAGTTAACCAGCACATGCGCACGACGGGTAAGTAGTCTGGCAGCTCGCAGATTATGTTATCATTTTTCAGCTGCCATTGCTCTAATGTCACTCGTGAGGCAAAATATGCGTCCTGTTAGAAAGCACACAGTCTGTCGGCAAGGCCAAATCCAGCTTACATCAGGATGAACGAAAACTGGACGAATGTTTGCACTCGCATATCTAGTGCGAAGGTAAGGCGATCCCTGGGGAGGATGGTTTACTCATCGGACGTTTAATACTCGTAATTGAGCACATCCTCGGAGATAGACAAGCATTGTAGATACATAAGTTAAATATGCCTTTCCTGTTAACTCCCGATATGTCCATCAGTCCGTCTTTTCATTGGTCCTGCTTTCTTGGCCAATTTGTGCCTGACAGCCTCGTATGGCGCCGGTAGATCGATCCTACGGTTGATCGAGTTGGCATCAGATTGCCAGGCCTCGATTATCTGCCTTGCCATTTTGCTTTCGACCCGGCCGACTACTCGTTCACTGTCAAAGCCGAATTCATGATTATTTTCGAGGCCATGCATGGCGACATACGATCGCACGTTTTTTCGCTTAACGGCCAGAGTGTACTTATGAATGCACAATCTCAATCGTTTGTCCGTCGTGCCGCAGTAATTGGCCGAACAGTTTAGACAGTTGACGCGGCAAACAACTCTCGACGTGTCCTCAGGCGGTAGCCGCCCCTTGGGGTGCAGCAGCAAGCGCCTCTGACCTTTGAGGGGTCTTAACATGCGTTCAGTGACCTCAAAGACATCTCACACGTAGGGCAGAGCACGGAAGATGTCGGGTTTTTGTTTATGCCCTTCATCTGGTTTCGCATGCCTTTCGTATAAGCATTTGTTTATGAAGCTCCGCGGTTATCCGTTGGAGAGGAAGAGTTGCCAGAGGGACTTAGGCTCTCGTAGCTCTCGGCCTCTGTGCTGCAGTGTTTTTTTTATCCGTAGAAAGAGCGTCCGACCGCAACTGCGTTTATGCGACATGGGGGGGGGGGGGGTTGCTGATGTAATGGAGGATTTTACCGTGTTTGTCGTTTTTCGGAAGGCACCAGCCTGTAGGGTTCTATCTTCCTGCCTCGACACACGGGCATCAAGGAAAGAAATTTCTCCGTCATTTTCTTTCGCCATTGTAAATTGGATTTCAGGGAAAACGGAGTTCCAATGTTCTTGTAAAGGCCTCTTTCGCATCTCGACGCAGGCTAACAAAGGTAGCACAGCCAAAATTTTGGCTTGTGTGACAGAAAGACCCTCAGCAAGATATCCCAAGATCGGTTCCCTAGATTTTCTCGTAGACCTGGCCTTTAAATGTGGAGTACGCACTTAAACAGTAGTCTAATAACTCCATTACGTGCTTTCTTTAAACGGTTTCCCTTTTTTTCGTCGTATAAACTCTCCAGTAGGTCGCAGAAAACTGGCGGGGCTAAGTGTTTAGCGATGCATGTGAACAGCGAGACGACGTCAAAGGATACCATCAGGGGCTATTGTTACTCCTCTGAATTTTTCCAGGAAGTGTGTTGAGGACACGGCTGTGGGTTCTGCGCCTTCTGTCAGCTTCTTCAAGTGTTTAGCAAGCCCTTTCGACAGCCCGTAGGTAGGCGTTCTCTTCAGTGCCACAACTGGTCGTGAGGGAGCGTTTGGTTTGTGGACATTTTGTAGACCGTAGAAGCGTGCTACGGCAGCATCTTGTGGTTTCATCTGTCGCCAATGGTTTTCAGGTATCGCCTGCTGGTTCCTCCGTCGGTTCAGGCTCTTGGTGATTTTTGCCCACGAGTGTTTTCCTGTAGTCAGAGTCGGCGATTCTGTATTAATGGCTATCATTAAGTAGCTCATGTGCTTTGCCGGTGCCGGCTTACCCATCCCAAAAGCCACGCAAGCTGCGATGTGATTGAAGCCTGGACCTCTGATGAGAGCTTGGTCAATCGATGTATCGATCTGGTGCCGGCATACAGAGCCCGGACTGGCACTACTGATGTTTACTTGGCTCCTACCCCCTATGAATGTTGTTTGTTTTGTTGCCGCCTCTTTTATCGCTGATCTTTGACTCCTGTACAAGTTGGTTCCGGCGATCAAAAAGCCTTCTTCTTCCCTACTTGAACGAAAGGTGGTCCAATTTAGAGTGCAAAGATGTTTCATGCTGGTAGTTAACCCTCAAGTGGGGAACTGTTGCTATTATGGGTGGGGGGTTATCTTCAAACATTTTGTGGCTAAACAGTGCTGATGCCACTAAGATAGGATCCGAGAAGAAATATATGCGATCGCTGGGAGAAGAGCTTTATTCGCCTGACGTTTCGGATTCCAAATCGAACCCATCATCAGACACTGTATCAGATGCGGGTAATTCGTACACAGGGAGTTGCAGTATTTATAGGATGCCGTCCCTATGCTACTGCACGCCTACGGCAATTAACAACTCCTCCTTCAGCGATGACGACTGCGCTCTGATGCGTTAATTGTTTGATGGCCGGCATGCGGGTCGTTATCCGGTGAAATTTCGTCACCCGTGTGGCTGGCATGATGACGGCTCGACCACCTGGCTCACCGGCACTGGCGTTGGAAAATGTGTTCGCCTGAGCGTTCCCGAGTGGGCGATTGCTTTGGTAAAACTGAGTCATAACACCGAATATGGGTTGGGTAGGTCATTGCACTTTTTAATAGACTGAGGGGCCTGTAAACGATGACTCAGCCAACTCGCGGCTCACGCGAGTATCACCTCTTGCGAGAATTTCGGGTTTGTCGAACTTGAATTTGTGGCCTGTTCTCGCCGAATGAGCCGTGACTTGAGAATTGGGGTCATTTCGCCGCACTGTTGCCGCGTGTTCAGTAATTCGTGTCAGAAGCAGTCTTCCGGTTTCTTCGACATATTTGCTTTGCCTGCAACGGCAACAGATCCGATAAACAACTCCAGATGTTTCTTGCCGCGGCAGTGGGTCCTTTGGTCTCATTACCTGACGCCGAATGGTGACCTCCGGTCTGTGTGCGACTCCAACTCCAAGTAGTGCGAGAAGGCGGCTGACGGCCTCCGATAGGTTTTTGACGTATGGAATCGCACGTCAGTATTTAGGTTCGGCGCGATTTTGTCGTTGTCCCGTTTTCGCATGCACCAGTTGACGAAGTTGGGCGGGTAACCATTTTCTCTGAACACCCGTCGAAGATACTGTAATTCGCCAACCTCGTCTTCCGGTTCACTGCAGTGCGTCTCTACACGCCGATATAGCGTCCTCACGCAACTGCGTTTGTGGTTGATTGGATGGCTACTGTTAAAGTTCAGTACTTACATCGTATGTGTCGCTTTCCTGAACACTTTGGTCTTTAGGCCACCACAATCATTGAGACAGACGAGGACATCGAGGAAGGCAAGCTGGTTTTTTTCTTCCTCCTCCATAGTAAATTGTATGTCCGGGAAGATGCTGTTGAGACGATCTTTGAACGTAAGCACCTCATCCCATTCGATGACGACGAAGGTGTCATCCACATACTGAGCACAGAATTTCGGTCTGTGTTGTTGGAAGACCAGCGACTGTAACCGTTGTAGGACCGCCTCGGCTATCAGTCCGGAGATCGGTGAACCCATTGGTGTTCCCTTCACCTGCTCGTAGATTGTTCCGTCAAACGTGAAGTACATCCTGAGACAGAACTTCAAGAGCTGAAGGACTTGGGCGTGTCCGAGGCGATTCTCGGTTTCATCGGTTTCAGGACTAGGAGAGAGTCGCAGGCGAAAAACACATTGGACAAATTTCTCGTGGTTAGGTTAAAAACCATTTCTGCCTTCGAGGCATGGTCCAAACCGTCCTTCAGACACAGGAGCTGTGTCGGATTTTTAAGAGGATTGCCAACAGCCATATCGTCAGCTCTTATCGAAGTCTATTAGAGCAGAATGGACCACAAGTGCAACGGCATCTAGAGTACTACGCCTGGCCTCATATGCGAATTGTGGGTTGAGGTTACTTAGCTCCTGGGGCTGTATTGTTTCGAACAGTTTTCACTCGGCGCAGGGTCCACTTCCTCGTCGTCATTGTTAGGGTCGTCGCGGTGGATGCAAATAAATCTTGCAGTGGTCCCTGCAACGGGCCGCGCTTCAGATGCGCGACACCCAAAGCCGATTCCAGCTGGCTCACGGCACGCGTCCATCGGGGTGCGCTGAGTTCGTGCGAGCCATTAGCTACTGCTGTACATTTGCGCGTGTAACACACATTAGACGTAGGCTTTCAAGTTGCGTCGGCCACTGCGCTCAACCCCATAATCAGCAACCAGTTGACAGACTGGGATAGTCCAGTAGCGCATGAAGGAGGGAGAAGAGAGAGTGAGGTCCCCAGGCCATCATGTTTCCACTATAGTCGATAAAAATGGCCAATTGTGGCTACCTGTTGTCAGTGTCGACAAGCTAAATGACCCATGTGCTCACACGGAAGACGAAACCCCGACCGTTGGCGACTCCATTTTGGGCAATCATCGCACCATGTACACCTATCCGCGATGTATTCGGGAGCTGTCAATTGTGAAAGGCATGTAGTGGCCTGGCAACTACATCCTATAAGTACTGAAACGCCTGACCATCCAATACGTCTGTCTGTCTTCGTCTCTGAGGATGGATTCGATTGAGAATCAGAACCGTTGGACTAATAGAGCTCTTGTTCCAGCTGTCGTCTCCGCATGCTGCCGATTGATTCAACTTTAATATCAAAAAAATGAGTCCACATCTGCGTGGCTGATGAGGAGTTTGACTTACTTGGCGTTGACATCTACGTCCATCATGATTGTTCGCTCACAAATGCTGTTTCACTACGTGCTCACTTGGGTTCTTCTAGCACAGTCGGGAAACTAACTCAATGTTAGAGTAAACCGATGTTCGTGAAATATCTATCTGAACTACGCTGATGACGTCAGGGATGCAGCAGCGCAGTGTACTCTGTTTCTACGCCGGTTAAGATAACCGAAATGGGTCTGAAAATATAGTCTTACTCTACGCAAACTATCACCCCGTGTTTCTCAGTAAAGTGTATCCGTCTGATTACCTTAGACAGTGAAGTGTTTTAGTT
This sequence comes from Schistocephalus solidus, assembly GCA_017591395.1. Taxonomy (NCBI): domain Eukaryota; kingdom Metazoa; phylum Platyhelminthes; class Cestoda; order Diphyllobothriidea; family Diphyllobothriidae; genus Schistocephalus; species Schistocephalus solidus. Next base: position 95,024 of record WEDG01003375.1, on the reverse strand, counting down.
ACTTGACTTTTTCGCGATTACGCGGGGTGTCTGGCAGGGACATCCGTCTGTATGCATTTGGATCGTGGTCCGCGTACCAAGAATATATCCAATGTCTGGAGGCATTCAATTACTACTGTTAGCCCTGCATACTTCGAATTCGTTTTTCGTCAGGTTTGCAGCATAGTCGATTCAAATAGCCAACTGCGCCTTCCTTTCTTGATGACTGAGTGGACTCAGCTATGTGCGAGGTTGAGCCGAAGACGTAATCGTCCACAGTGTCCTCCCATCCCAACCAACAATGGTTGCTGCCGACGTCGAGGTGGTGGTAGCAGCTAGCTGAAGATGTGAATAGACGCAGTAAAAGCTTACTTCGAGCGCCTATTTGGTCCCGTGGGCTTTGGCCTACGGACTGGCGGCCAACTGACTCATCGTCAAACCGCTAACCGACTGAAATAGAAAGCAGTCACTCGTGACCTAGTGAACCTACGCTGATGACTCGACTGAATCGGTAACGAGGACTGAGTCACAGATAAAAATAGTGAAACTACCGGAAGGAACATCAACAAAGGTGCTTGAGATTATAATGACCAATTCTGAATTATTAGCCGTTGTCAGCCCGCCGTAACGGACCCCGGGTCTGGATGACCTGGAATTCGAACCCGAACTTTTCGGTCGTTGAACGTTTGTATGTTAACCGCTCGACTGTTAAGTTATCAGCCATCTCCAATGCTGCCATTGACCGGCTCCCTCAAGTGGACACGAACAATGACCTGAATCTGCCGCCTTCCCTACCAGAAACCATCCGGCCCGTGCAGCAGATTTCCAGTGGTAAAGCACTGGGATCTGACGCAATCCCACCGGAAGTCTACAAGCACGTCGGGCCCCGGCTGATGGCAGAACTAACAACACTCTTCCAGGAGATGTGGCGCCAAGGACAAGTTCCTCAGGATTTCAAAGACGCGACCATCGTCCATCTCTACAAACGGAAGGGGAACCGGCAACTCTGTGATAATCACAGAGACATCTCGTTGCTCAACATTGCCGGGAAGATCTTCGCCCGTATCCTTCTCAATCGTCTGAACGGTCACCTAGAGCAGAGCCTGCTCCCGGAAAGCCAATGTGGCTTTCGCCGACACCGCGGAACAACCGATATGATCTTTGCCGCCCGCCAAATACAATAGAAGTGCCAGGTTATGCGAACTCACCTATACACTACCTTCGTGGATCTAACGAAAGCCGTTTGACACGGTGAATCGTGACGGACTGTGGAAAGTCGTGCAGAAATTTGGTTGTCCTGAGCGGTTGACGCACATGGTGCGTCAGCTTCATGACGGGATGACGGCGCGCGTCACTGACAACGGGACGGTATCCGAAGCATTCGCAGTGACCAACGGAGAGAATCAGGGCTGCGTACTGGCCCCCACCCTCTGCAGTCTCATGTTCTCGGCTATGCTGATGGACGCCTACCGTGATGAGCAGCCTGGTATCCGCATCGCCTACAGAACTGACGGCCACCTTCTCAACAGTCGGCGTATGCAGGCTCCAACGCGCGTGTCTACGACTACAGTCCATGACTTGCTGTTCGCGGACGACTGCGCCCTTAACACCGTGACGGAGGAGGACATGCAAAGGAGCATGGACCTCTTCGCCGCAGGCTGCGCCAATTTTGGATTTACAATCAGTACAGCCAAAACGGTTGTCATGCACCAGCCGCTACCCAGCGCGGAATACAATGCTCCTAGAATCAATGTCAACGGTGCTCAACTCAAAAACGTGGAAACCTTCGCTTAACTAGGAAGCACGATGTCGCACAACACGAGAATCGATGACGAGGTTGCCCAACGGATCTCCAAAGCTAGTCAGGCCTTCGGTTGGCTGCAGGCCTCCGTGTGGAATCGCCACGGTATTCACCTGAACACCAAACTGAAGATATACAAGGCCGTCGTCTTGACGACACTCCTTTACGGAGCGGAAACCTGGACTGTCTACTCGAACCAAGCCAGGAAGCTGAATCACTTTCATCTCAGCTGCCTCCGCAGAATACTGAAGCTGAGATGGCAAGACAGGATCCCGGACACGGAAGTCCTGGAGCGGACCGGAATCCCCAGCATCCATGCCATGCTGAGGCAAGTGCAACTGCGATGGAGCGGCCACCTGGTAAGAATGGACGACGAGCGACTACCCAAACGACTTTTCTACGGAGATGTCGCTACGGTTTCTCGCCGGCCGGGAGGTCAAAAACGACGCTACAAGGACATTTTGAATAAATCGCTGAAGCAACTGCAAATCAACTCGGCGACCTGGGAGGACCTCGCCCAGGATAGACCGGCATGGAGAAGATCAGTGAAGACTGGTTCAGCAATCTATGAGGCCAACCGGATCGCCGCCGCCAAGGCTAAAAGAGCGGCACGAAAGTCAACAGCACCCCGGACCAACACCGCCAATGCCCAGGCCCTGCCAACTTTCCCGCGCTGTCAACGCATCTTCCGCGCGTGAATCGGCCTGGTTGGACATCTTCGGACGCAATGCACCAACAATCCGACAATTCCAATTTCTACGTCAAATTCTGCCAACCCTCCTTCTGACTCCCCCACCCTCACACCTGGCATCAATTCCATTACTCCAACCATCATAGAGACCACATCCATCTACTCATCGCCTGTTACCCCCACCACCGCCTTCACTACCACCACCACCACCATCAGCGATGGGGAATCTCTCCTAAGCTGTACTCAATGCGACCGCATATTCACCTCACGCATCGGCCGGGTCGGTCACTTGCGAATACATCGTACAGAGACGGGTAAGCCAGTGCCTGGAGCACCATCACACAGCAGAGATCGTCGCCTCCACTGCCCTCACTGTCCTCGCGCATTCACTCATCGCATGGGCCTATTCTGTCACATGCGCATCCATGACAGCGGAATTCACCACAATGCCGACAACACCGATACACCATGCACACCCTCCGTTCCTGCCATTCTTAGCGCCCCTGCCACCCCCACTACCATGAATGACATCCCCCCCACCAGCCTCTACCGATTTCTCCTGCCCACACTGCGCCCGCAACTTCAACTCACGCATCGACCTGATCGGTCACCTGCGAATCCATCGCGCGGAGGCTGGTGAACCAGTGCCTGGGGCTCCGACATACAGTCGACGCGCCCGCCTTCACTGCCCACACTGCTCTCGCACATTTACACATCGCATGGGCCTATTAGGACACATGCGCCTCCACGAAAACCTCCGGTAAACCACCGGAGGCTAAGCTACATCAGCGTACACTATCTACAGCAATGCATCGACAACACCCTCACAATCACCATGTACCTGATTTTATCACGGTTTCCTAGAAACCGTGGCTGGGAAGGCTGCCAATTTGACGCTTACACCAGACCACGCCGTCGGCTCAGTGTATGTGCTGTGTGTGTCGAGTGGCTGACCAGTGGACTGGGAGTCAGACGGCGATGGCTGCTCCATATCTCCTGAGTTAGTGAATCCTGGTGTGTGCGTTATGGGGGCCAGGTCGTGCTGTGGCGCGCGAAGACGGGTACGCCAATCCGTCAGCCAATGCGCCCACTCCCACATCAGGCAACTGACCGGCTCGGACAGTGTCTGATGGTGGGGTTGGGGAGAGAGTGAGGTCAACAGCTCAGCGCATGTTCCTCACTATAAACAATCTGACGCGCTTAAAACTATCATGGTGCGCTAAAAGCCGTGGCTTGGAAGGTTGCCAACTGACGGGATAACTCGGAACGCCTGGTCAGCCCAATGTGTGTTTTGTGTGGAGTGACTGACTGGCGGACTGAGAGTCAGGCTGCAATGGCTCCTTCTTAATGTGGTCTTTATGGCACTCCCACTCTGTGGGATCCGAGCCAGGTGTGGTGGCATGCCCAAGGGCGGCTCCGGCCGCGCCAGCCACCTGCGTCCTCTCCCGCTTCCGGTCTTCTTGACTCTGTCTTGACACCGGGCTCATGTAAGGGAGGAGGGGAGAGTGCGGTAGCTGCATCGCAAGGCTACTATCACTTAAAACTAATTCACGCGCAAATCACCATCCCTGCACCACCCTTCCGTGGAGCATGCGGTGGACATCGTCAAAATCGACGGTCGAACTGTCGAAAATGAAGTCACGGGCCCTTTGTCCTGCCGGTTGCGAATGGAAACATTAACAGTCATTGGAAAGGCGTTCACCAAAAATAGGGTACTACTCTCAGATTATTCCAACCTGGGGTTGGGTATGGTTAGTTGACGACGACTGGTAGGCCTGCAGTGGTTATTCCAGTTTCCTATACCTTTTCTTTCTCAGTACTCCTTTGTACAGTAAGAGTATTCGCGCTGCGGTAGTCTGCTAGGGCTCTAGCTTGAGTCCCAATGCGCAGTAGGCGAGAATGCCCCGTAATCTAACCGGTGAACACCCTTTTAACGGTAGCTCCTAAGATTTCTTTCTACCATAGTTCGAGTGTCCAAAGTCACATTTTTGTTTTTTTCATATTTCAATGAGTTTACAGCAGATGAATCACTCGATTTCTATCCAAATAAGAAAATATCAGAGACCCTGAATCCTGCAGACCTAGAGTTTGGTATGATCATGCACTTTGACCTGTATTGGTAACCTCCCTGGGTGATAGACGTCCAGAACTAAATTTTAGGTCACGTGCGTACTGGTCACATAAACAGCCTCTCTTATCTCGAGACCTCAAATCGGCTGAAAACGTTTGTCCTTTCTCTTGTTGTTTTAACGGTCGATGGATATCGCCTCTGAGTCCACTAAGTTGGATTCCAGCTGCCCTTTTTCTTGCTGTATGAATTCCTGGGTCGTTGTACGCGGTAAAAGTTTTTTGGCACACCTAGGTGCAGGCTCGCGCAGCGTCAGCCATCTGTTTTCGATCTGACTTCCAGTTTTCTTTACTCTGTCATGATACAGGACGACAGAGTGCGCTAAATGCTGCGAAAGTCTACTATCATTATAGAAAAATTCAACGCTAGTCACCGTCCCTGCATCCACCGTTCCCTTGGGCACACGGTAAATCTCGTCGGAAAAGACAGTCAGACTGTAATATATTGAAGTTTGTATGTTCACGTATTTTTCAGGTACAAAACTGCATTGCATTTGGGCCAGGTCGCGACATGTTTGAGAGCACACTCATCATTGCCCAGCGTCAGTTTGAGAAGGCAAAGGAATTGTATCGGACGGCCAAGGAAGAGATTATCGGCGACGTAGACTTTCGGCACCAGTATATCGACATGACGAATGCCAGCGTTCAATACCCGGCTGGTGGACCGGTAAGCACTGCATTTCCTTCGGACTCGTTTTTAACTGAGCTCGTGCAATACTTGATCAGAACGTTTCTGTGTTAGATTATTATATGTAAGTCAGAAGCCTGTTGAAGGCGTAGCCATAGAAAGTGCGTCAAGAGCTTAAAACCGCACATATCACCCCAGGAGTGTTGCCTTGCACGATTTTCGCGGGTTTTTCCATTACCACTATCATTTGGTTGTATTAATCCAAGAATTCTTTCAGTTGCCCCACTGTCTGCGAAATTCGTAGGTGACTGTTTGGTGTGGACTAAGCAGTCAGACTTGTTTTCTCTTTCCAGACCTTTTTTTCCTTAGAGCGTCTGGCAGGAATTCTTTTAGGCGCAGAAAAGAGACGAACCTTTAGACGTTTGGGGGCTCGAAGACATGGCCCATTTTTTGTCCCACAATGTTTCGCATTTGATTACGAACCGCTGATGACAAGAGTCTCAGGTCAAAGTGTGTTTGCGGTGATAATGGGACCGGGTATGGCGAACGAAGCTTAAAAATTTTCCTGCGTCTTCGCATCGAGAACCATACCTAAATTATCTTTCCCTAGCAATTCTCACAGCCGCATGTATTATATTCTAAAAGGACGAGTAATAGAGATCATATGAATTATTTATACACCCCGAAAACAATTTCCTACTTTCCTTCATGTTCCTGTGAGAAGGAATCCTGGTGGCCAGCAAATTCTTGCCTGTTTTGTCCCAGTTTCAACCATTTAATTTCAGGTTTACTTGAAGATTTTTGGTTTTTATCGTTATCTCCGACAGCTGAAGCAATCGGCCTGTGGTGTAAGGAAAATTACAAGGAAGTGTGAAGGTAGTGGCATGAATGTGCATTAAAATGTACATCTGAAAGGGGTTCTAAATTACGATTTGTTCAGTCTGAATGGTCCTTTCTTTCATGGGCTCAGTTGCACGCAATACAGCTTCAAAATTGTTTTTTTGTCACGCATTTCTAACAGCAATAGATGGCTGCATATGGTGAGCGTAGAAACTTCTCCGGAAACAGATGCACTTGTGTGCATGAGCGAGGAAAATGTTACTCAAAAAGGAAGCTTTAGTGGTGTCATCAAACCTCTAGGTCCCTTGTTCAGTGGATGACTGTTTGAAGTTACAGTTACACAAGCACTTTGGCGTTTCTCAGTCGACAGCTGACTTCACGCTCTGTAGGATTTAAGATGATTGTATTTGGCATGTTTTCGGTATCGTACTCCCACCTAGATAAGCTTTTTAATGTGGACGCATATTTGAGAATTTTTATTGATGTTTACATGCCTAAAGTAGTTCACGTACGCTATGTGCTTGTCCCATTGCCATTTGGTGTATAATCTGGAGTCCTCGCTGGGGTTTGACAAGGCTACCTGTCGAGGGCTAATGAGCCAGAAACTTCGTTCCAGTCTCCTTGTCTTTTTTAGTTCCTCTTCTGCACAAAATAGGACAGCTGGGATTTTTAAACGACATCTATCTGATGACCCGACATTTTTCATCCTATGACTTATTACCCTCGTTCACATCGCTATGTTTAGCCCACGTGGTAGCTGCTTCAGGCAGCTCCAGCACTAGTATACCCTGCTAAATTTGTTTTTTAGGCATCGTTTATGTGGCCGATTTTGGCAGATTTTCAAACTCTATTTGACTCAGTTGGGAAAAACTCAGCGACCTCTGTGGGATTCGAACCCACGACAGCCAGAGGAAGCCCTTATGCAGCCAACACTAAGTATCTCGGCTGAACAACTCGAAGGGGATAACTTTTCAAAGCTCGAAAGTAGTTCTCAGTCATTTATCCTTTTTCACTAAGCGCAACTCGGATGTGTTAGTCGAGAAATTTAACTCCTGAACACAAACTGAAAGCGTCCGTGCTCTGAGACCCTGAAGGTCGCCCAATTTCTCCTCGTCTTAACTCGAGTTTCATACCACCCACCTGTAAAGGAAGATTTCTTAGTAAAATTGCTCAAATCAAGTTTGTGTTTACCAGTCCTGTATAACGCCTGCTCGTGAGACCCTATTAACCCGGCAAATGATGCTAACCCTAACGAACACAATTGGTAAGCTTAAGGTAAGAATTGGGGTTGGGGTTAGGCGTATAAGTAGGTGTGTAATATGGTCGTTTGAACGATAACGGTGGGCGTAGAACTTTCTTTTAATTGCCAACATGTTACCGCCCTTTAAACTGCCCTGTCCCCATTGTCATTATTCGCGTCTTCTGCATCTATCTATCGATTGTGATTGTTAGGGAGGTCGTACTGACATTCTTTGTCAACAATTTGTTCGGTTGTATGAATTGACATGTACGAAAATCCATGACAGTAAGCTGAAACAGACGGGAACAGTTTTTTAACCTGCCAATTTGCACGGTCTGACCTGGATACGTTTTGTAAATAAAGGAATGAAAAGCGGCCTATCGCCACAACCTGTAAGCAATGGGCACTAAACGCCTTCAAACATGCTGTCGACACATAAACATATTAAATTGCGATGTCAGCCGATGCACTGGTTCGCAGCCACCGGGCGACAATTTGGTCGAAATAAACCTACTCGACCATTATTTTTTTTGACCCCCGCTTCCTGTGCATTTCGATTTCGATTTATCTCCATCCAGCTGCTTGTCCGATAAACAATCAAGTGGAACAGCTTTAAGAACTGCATCTCTAAAAGCTTGAGCGGTAAAACAATAACGTTGGCATAATTTGGAGGTTTTATGCTTGAACGTATTGAGAGGCGGGGATGTGTTCCAACTTTTTTATGCATAATAGTTTTCGCAGAGTTTTCAGCACAATCGGTCACTGTTTAGGCTCTCAAAATTGGAAGGTCGCGACGCATATTCGCTGGCTGGGTCCGATTGTTGACGGACCGTCTTTCAAAACCGAGGTCTGTGAATGCATTATACCACAGAGTTTCCACTGTCGTAAATAGGGTTAAAAAGCTTGCCCTACGTCTTTTAGCAGGCGAAAAAAAATAAACGAATTCGGAACGACAGTCTCCGTGTTAACCAATGCCACCGAAAGCTGTATTGAAACCGCATTTTACTGCGACCAATTTTAACATCTGTTTTTGAAGGTGAAACAGGCTCGTTTTCCATCAATGAGTGCGATATCTAGGGGGTTTGTGTGTCTTCTCGAGACGAATGCGAGTGACACGCATTCCCTGTAAAGATTTTAGACTTGACTATTAGCCTAAACCTTAACGAACGGGCTTGGGTCGAAATGCCCGTAAAACTCCGTGAAAACTTGCGAATTGTCTCCAATAACTAGGTTTTTTTCAAATACAATGAACCGGTTAACAGCGGTGTCAGCTCCAGGTTGCTTTCTACACGGTAACGTGCTAGCCTGCAGTAAGCATACCTCCGCAGGGGAGCAGGAACAACTAGAGGAGCCGCCAGACTCAACAACCTCCACAGAGTCTCCGTCGCCCCCCCCCCATGAAGATGAGGCGAACACAACAGGCAGTTGTCAAACGCCCCCAGGCATCCGCCAAAAGGCCGAATTAGCGAAGGGAAAATCGATCAGCTCTTGGCCGACTAGCTCAGCAAGTAATTTGAGTATCTTTTCGATTTCGTGTATTTAACGCTTTCGCAATGGCGAGTCCATCATGCCGTCCGAAACGTCAGCAATATCGTAAACTGTTCGCGGTGAATTATTCCTCCCTCTCAAATCCCATCTTGGGCTGTCTACGCTAAACTCCCGCCCTGAACGCGCGCATTATCTTAGCCATGTTCACTCTCCCATTGAGATTTCATGCTAGTATGAATTAAATCATATTTTGCAGAAACAGTGCAAATAAGTATTGTTGTGCACCGCTTTTGGTTGGACACGGCAATACGCACCCACCACCCCCCCCCCCCCCCCCGGCTGTCTTGCGCTCAAGTCCAGAGGGAACAGTAGATTCCCTGTCTCATGTAATGTCTACCGAAATTCGGAAATGTGTTTTGAATTCGAACAAATTACTTAAGTAGGGTTGTCGGATTGTACAGCCGAATCTTTCGGTCACTTTAGGATGTCGGCCATTGAACGAGCTTCTTTCTGACCGCCTGCTAAAAGCAAACTGTATAATAATGACTACTTAAGTAGTATGCATGTTCCTCATTTATTTTGATGCCCTTATGGATTCAGCTATATTTTATAGAAAGCGTGCACATAATTACTTTTTATTGTTCTCTTGGTGGCAAATTGCGCCTTCTTCAAATTTCATACTTGAATATTTTGGTTTTAAAAAAAGTTTATAATTATGAGATTTTTAAGACCATTAAATGTTCTTTCGTAATATATCGTATCCGTGAGCTTATTAGGGATTGCCCATAACAGTTATAACATGAGCCGCATGCACTGCAAACTTTATGAGAACTATGTAATGCTATATCTTATAGGGCAGAGCACTGTGCAGAATGTTGAGAGCATGTGGCTTAGAAACCTTGAATTAATGGGTAACGGCTGGTAGGGTTCAAACTTATTAGGCAATTTAGGAACATTTTAAAAATCGAAGGGTACAATTTCTTCAAGTATAGAACTTAAAATAGTGCAATTACTACCAAACGAGTGCAAGAAAAAATAATTTTGTGCATGTTTTCTGTAAAATAGATTCGAATTCATAATGGCATCAAAAAATGAGGAACATGTATACTACTTAAGTAGTCATTATTATACAGAGTTTGCTTTTTGCTGGTGGTCAGAAAGAAGCTCGTTCAAAAGCCAACATCCTAAAGTAGCCAAAATAGCTAGAGATTAGGTTGCACACTAGTCAATCTTACAACTGAAGTAATTTGTCCGAATCCAAAACGCATTTCCGAATTTCGGTAGACATTACATGAGACAGGGAATCTACTGTTTCTACTCCCTGCCTATCCCTAACACAAATCCCCTTCTCCCCATGGCATTGAGCCCAAGGTCACCTGTAATGCGAAAGTACGTATAATCGCGTCCTACCCTTTTTAAATAGAAAATTTCATATTATTCAGATATTTTGCTTCTCGAAAGGAAGATTTTCGGTTTTAAAAAGGCTTATTCTTACCTAGGTATTTGGCGAATAGGCCTAAGTTTCACCTGTTCCACAGTGCATGTCATTTATTTTATTTAACGCACACAGCCGTACTTGTTTATATAAGTTTTCTCGTGTTTGCAACGTTGTAGTCGATAGGGGTCACACGGCATTCTTCATGCGTAACGTTATTGTACCTAAGTTTAAAGATTAACAGGATTCTCTACGGTTTTTAATTCTGAGATTTGCAACCATTTTTAAGGCCTAAACGATTCCTTTCTTTTGAGCCTTAAAATTAGAAGAGGCAATTTCCTGTAAAAAAATCTTATCCACTCTTTCGCCGGAATCTAACTGACCTCTAAAACCAATAGAAAAGATTCAAATAATATAACTACTCGTAGGTTTAAGTTAGCGGGTCACCATCACTGCTATGGTTACGATCTAGCTCTATCCCATTCTGTGCCTGCCCGCCCGCCTTCCACTTGCCACTTATCGGTGTCTGGCCTGTTGCAACCTTCGTGTGCTATCGATGTATTATATGTGGCATGTATTCTATGACACAACGCTCATTATCGTCCTTGGCAAGCTGGCGGGTGAACAGAATGGAATCGAACAAGATCCTCACTACGCCATTGAGGGTAGCCCGCTTACTTTGCTTGTGTACATACATCACTCCCTAAGGCCTATGGCGTGCTTATGATCTGTAACGACTGAAACAGTGGTCTGCTGTTGGTCTGTTGCACCTTTAGTGTGCTATCTATGTAACTAGTCGTTTTATCGCGAGATGTGGTGCATGCAACTCAACAGAAAGATGCCCAACGCAAAGTCGGGGTGAAAACCATTCAAACTAGTATGCATTAAATTGCCGGCAGAACACAATAGTTTTAACAAAGAAAACATAAACCTTAGACGTGTTAAAACAACCAGCGAAACAGTTACCGGAGGCCGATTAAGGGCAATTTAAATGCATACAGCCGGAAAATGTTTTCTAGGTGGTGCACGTCTGAGCTAAGCTTGTCAGGTGTGTGGGCTGGTGGATACTCCTACCTCGCTCGTAAGGCGGGTCCATCTTAGTGCGGGCAAGCTGCTTTGTTGAGCATACCAGGTCAACTTCTGCTGCATAGAAACCGGTTACTCTGCAACCGAATGGGAGCAGGGAAGAGGAAATTAACTCCTAGACGGAGATTATAAACTGCATGTGTTATAAATTGTTTTAGCAAGCGTTTCCCCTTCTGAAATCATGGATTTTACCCAATTGTATCATCGACTGTTTAAAATCCTGTGTCACGCAGCTTTGGCTGAATATCAGTTTCGGTTTTCTCTATCGTCTAGGAAGGTTTTGTGGGTGAAAATCGTAATTGAGGCCTTTAGCAGACCTTGTGTAAACCAAATTTAACTAGGAAGTAATATTCTGTGAAATCTCATCGATGCTTGGAGTAGTTGTTACAAAGTTCTTTGAGCCCGACCATTCATTTTTACGTGCACAGAAGTAAGTAAGGCATGCGATAAGAACCGCCCCCTCCCAGGAAATGCAAGCGACATGGTGCAAAATTTCCGTGTTCTAACGCTAACCCTAATCATAAACTTAACACCTATCCGCCCTTTGTCCTCCAAATCCGGACTCGTTCTTCAGTCCTCTGCAGTGAAGTTGGTGACTCATCGGTCTGATTAACTTTGCTCCATCGACAATAATGTCAAACGCTCCGTCGCCTAGCTCAATCCAAATCAGTGGTTGTCGTTGAAACATGACATCTTGAGTCGTCTTTTTGCTTTAAAACTATAATTTGCTAAAATAAATATGCCAACAATAGGCCCGGGTACATGGGCTTCATTTTCTTCTTGCAAAACGAAGAGGGTTCGGGCCTATTGCAACTCAGGCATCTCGTTACTTTCCATTGATGACAGCTACCCTGCATCAGCTGGCGCTCACCCATTTTTTCTATCGTTCTCGCCAGCAGTTCCAGGCTCACTCCAGCATATGTTTATCAAATGCTTTGATGTAGCTTCCGTTTGCATCCCCCTCGTCCACAACACATTATTCCACCGTCGACTTCAACAAAGGTATTTATTCCTTTGACCCAGTTCTGAAAATCTAGGCGGCCTCAGTGGGATTCGAACCAACGACAGCAAGAGGAAGCCCTTAGTACAAATAACGCTCTAGCCATTTGAGCTAAGAGGCCCCCACCGGGAGCCGGGAGTTTAATCACACTTGGGTCGAGTTATCCACCCAGCCTCCTGCAGCGTATGGAATCCAAGTTTTTCACAACTTATTCAAATCTGTCGAAACCCCTAAAAGTATGTGTGCCATGGGTTAAACCAGGCGTCGATACTTTGGCTTGGATGGACGCAACCATAGACCCAGTTAATCTTCGCCCCTGTCGAAGCGCAAATGTGTACTTTTAAGGTACACTGTGCAGTCTAGACAGACGACTGCTGGGACCCATTTATGTCCAACCGTATGTGTCCATGCCGCGTTAGATTTCTAACGCAGACGGTCTCTAGAGCGTTCGTACTGTTCGCACTATCAGTACCACGGATGTATATGGGTGCTACGATTGCCATAAAATTCCAGACAAAGTACGTTCTGTTGAACTCGAAAAGCATATCTTTGGGTCAGTCACTAAGATGAGGCCCATCTATTGTACTTCAAATGGCACACAAACTGGGCCAGTTTTATATTAATTTTTATACGAGAAAAGTTAACGTGAAAGTGAGCGTGTATTTGCTCCTAATTGTGATCTTTCTCATTATTAACTTCATCAGCCAGCCGGAAAAACTTGCAAAGCTGCAATGGGGTACAGTTTCGCCGCTGGTACCACGGACGGACCTGGTGTTTTCGACTTCAAACAAGGTCAGCTGAATTGTATAACATTAACTTATGTTTCTGATGCCTACTGATGAGCGACAACCAGAATACGCTCACAATTTTTACCATTTCATAACTTTCCGAATACTTTGGCGACAAGTGGAACGTGTAAGCGTCTTGTCCTCGTGGTCTCATTCTAGAACCAAAACTAAAAGGAATTTCACTAGTTGAATCTCTGGCACTTGCTGGAGCGAAGGAGAAAAGATGCCGATATCTGGATCGGTTTAATTTTCTTATTTTATTCAATTTGCTTTCTTTTGTCTGATAATTTTTTTGGCGTGAGAAATCATGCCCCTCAGTACCGAGAATACTGACTCCTGTACTGAAAGCAAAGGCGGGTCCGATGTTCGGATGGGAATCTTGCAAAAAAAAAACTACACAAGCAGGCAGACAGTTGTGACCTGCACTGTGGAAACCCAAGTCTGGCGTAGGCCTTCTTAACGTCTCCGCGGACAATGGGCGTTCCGCTCTTTTGTTGAAAGGTCATGCTAACTTCAGACGTCTAAAAGCTTACTGCAGGTTTGCCAGTTCCCATGCAAAGCTCTTATTGTAAAAGCAGCAACACGCAAAATCAATGTGGCACTAGTGACGATGAAAACTCAGATGCGACATTATCGATCGATCGTGGCATGACGTGAACACATGAAACAGCCTCGGTGAACTTTTCTGGCATTTGGTAAAGCCAGACCGGTGTACCTCTAAAATAAAACAGCACTTTCAGAGTACCGAATATCTGTTGTTTCCGAAACAATAGCTACTTTCTTACCTGGACTTGGAGGAGCAAGTCTCCTGCGAAACGCGGTCAAGGTAAATTTTGCTGGAACTTTCACTTATATGTTGACTCCTCCGGATCTGTCAGTCGAGTCTGTCGATCAACTTATACTAAGCGAATACAATGAAATTGCGAATCGAATCTGATACCCAACGGTCTGTAACCTCCAAGTTCCCGTCTAAAGTCGTGTTTCAACATTCGGAGGCAAAACTAACGGTCACGTGGAAGTCATTTCACGATGTCTAGTCGGATAGACAAAACTGCCCGGCAGTGTCAAGAGTCCTTGGTCATCCAACATCCTGCACCGAAATATGAACTCGATGGATTAGACATACACTCGCCATTCATGAACAGGATCGGGCGTCGACATTCAAAAATCGGCAAGCATTGTTTACATAGTCCTTCCGTCCGTCCACCCCCCCCCCCCCCCCCCCGGAATGACACGGGACTAGGACTCCATTTGTGACATGGAAATTAGGACTGAGAATATGCTGATGGTTAGAGTCAAAGTATGATTAGGGTTGAGACCACCGAATAGATAACCGTCCTCGAATTTAGCTCAAGGTCATCTGGATTACGGAGATGGGGCGTTCCTTTTCCCGTGTCGCGCTGTGAGGCGCAAAAAGCGGTTCATATCAGTCTAAAGGTTTTTTGCAAAAATATATCTCGAAAGTTCAACCGCCGTAGTCCGAGGATGTTCACCGCATGCTCCACAGAAGGGTGGTGCAGGGACAGTGACTTGCGCCTGGACCAGATTTAAGTGATAGTAGCCTTGCGCTGCAACTGCCACACTCTCTCCTCCTCCCCACTTGAGCCCGATTTCAGAACAGAGTCAAGAAGATCGGAAGCGATCAAGGGCGCATGTGGCTGGCGCTGCCGAAGGCGCCCCTGGGCGTGCCATCACGCCTGGCTCGGATCCCACGGAGAGGGTGTGCCCTTAGCGCCACATTAAGAATGAGCCATTGCAGCCTAACTCTCAGTCCGCCAGAAAAGAAGAGAATCAACCAAAGAGCACGAACTTTGTATCGGCTAGACTATCAACCAATGGAAGTATTTTGTGTTCAGGCTGTAAAATTTGCCTTTGATCTCTCAAGGGGCGCCAGTGCCATTACTTGGGTTCCGCCAACTTAGTCGGCAATTCATTATTGTCCCGCCATCGTGCTGACTGAGGTTAAATTATATTTCTCTGACGTACACACTGATATTATCATTATGGCCAGGTCAACAGCCTAAGTTTAATTTGTGGACCTGCTGAAATCAACCGACCTTCTACCGTCGGAGGGGATCGACTTAACGACGCATTTCGCAGTCGCAGCGGCCTTCATGGCTGGACCGACGAATTGCTTGTCAAAGGTCATCCGCCCGAGTCTACAGCGCGGTGTCATCGCTACGACCGTCTCTCCTCCTCCATGGCGTGACTCAGCCTCAATTACTGTTCACCTTTGGGGGCAGAAGAGGGAGGCCGCCGATATCTATAATGCGTTTATCCCGCATGTTTGCACTGATGTGAACAGCCAGCCCTATTTGCCACGATGATTCCCACTTGCGCCCATATACCGCCCGTCTTAGACTCGACGGCCTCGTCGGTTTTGATGCGTCCGTAGGATCCAGTAGGCGTCAGACCGCATCCCGCAACAATGTACGAAAGCCGCACCCCTCTGGCAGGCTGTCAGTATCGCCTTGGTTGAGCCGACGTTCCCTCGTCCAATAATTTTGCCATGCTCGTTGGTGAGGGTGTGTGAAGTTGTGCTGCACACAGTTCCACCACCAGACATTCCATTCCTCCCACTGCTTTGGAGTATTAATTGGTTTGTGTCTGTTGTGTTCTACAATATATTTCTACAACATACTTATATTTGCTAGCCGCCTCCTCTCCTCGAGTGCGGGTGCAGCGCGCGTGCGTGAGGGCAGTCGAGGACAGTCACCGCCCCTGCACCCATGAAAGTCCATTCCCACTTCATGCTCGTCTGCTCCTCGCTCTAAGAACTTAACAACGCATGCCACCGCTCAACCACATCCGACCCCTTGTGGACTGATTAGCCAGGGCTAGCATCTTTGCTTTACCCCGTGAAAAGGGGATTTTGAGGTCGGTGGGTGATGCCGATATCGCTGGCCGAGCTCTCGACTTCCCTGTTGCCGACCTTTCCTTTGCCCTGGGTAGCTTGGTTTCTTTGCCGGAGTTAAGCCGTGTTCCACAAAACGTGGCTCGAAAGGCTGCCAATTGGCGGGTTAGGTCGATCCTTCTCTTAGGGTGGAGAGTCAGGCTGCAACGGCTCCTTCTGAATGTGGTCTCTATGGCACTCCCGCTCATTTAGGATCTGCGCCGCCTCTTTTGTTGTTTGTGTGAGATCCCGGTCGATGATGAGCGTGCGAGGCGTATGCGACAAGCGTAGTCGAGCTGTTTACTGTTGCCAGCTAATGCGCCCGAGTTAACCTCCTGTCTTCTTGCCACCGGGTCCAAATGGGAGGGGAGGAGAGAATGCGGTAGATGTTGCGCAAGCCACTGAGCGAAAACGGCAAGACCACGAGCCCGTGGCTCAAAGGTTAGAGCGCTGGGCCTCTGATCAATAGGTAGCGCGTTCCAGCCTAGGGTATGGTGTGGCTGACTGATGACGGCTCCTAAGCCATAAATGTACATTCTAGTTTCTCATGTCTTTGTCTTTATTGTCTCCACGGTCGCTGTGTCCGCTGTCGAACCCACTGTTAGACGAATTCCTGCTAGTAACCTCTGCCACTTATTCATTCGAGCGTGCCTATTTGGGGAGCCAGTGGATGGTGCGCGCCCATTTATGCGTGAATGATTACCCGATATGCTGTAAGAGCGGCTACTATGGAAGGGGTAACGTGTAAAGTGCTTAAAACGCATAGGATGCACTATATTCGCGCGCGGTGTTTGTGAATGTGCTCGGTATTTATGGTTTCAAATGGTGGTCAAGGCACGATAAGCCCGACACAGTCTCTATTTAACCACCTGCGTCTCTGTCAGTACCCCAGGTGTTTTTCAATCCTTCTTCCCATGACGTCCATGTACGCCCGTGGCAAAATATTTAAAGTGTTGCACTGATAAGCAAAATAACGCGGGTTCGAGCCTCGGGCGTTACAAATCTCGGCTTGGTTATGGTTCGCTGATAACGACTAATAAGATCAGGCCAGTCGCCCTTATGTTTGTCTGTGATCTACTTCTGAAGCTTCAACCCCCCACTTATGAGGAATAACGCCTCTCAAGGACAAACACCTATATTTTAAAATAATTGGAGTGCTAAATAGCATGATTTCTTGCTTCTAATGGTTCGTTTGACGAGGCGGTACCACATTTGTGACGCTTGTCTAAACCAAACTATATCCACTTAAGGTTCATAGTTCAACATATACTTTTTGTGGGATTGAATATAGGGAGTGGGGGAGGGCAGTTTAACCCCTCGTTAAGTTCTACGGGCTTCGAGTACAACTACTGATTCTCATTTATTCGGTTTTGATGTGGCAAAAAAAATCGCATTAAATGATATTAAAAACGTTTTGTCCATCATGTTCAGTCCACGAAAACCATTAGATACACCCATCCTTGTACTCTATGGACTACCGCAGCTCCACAAAGGAGGCTTGCCACTTCGTCCGATTTTAGACATGCGAAACTCTCCTTATCATGCCATAGCAAAGTGGTTAGCAGAGAAACTAAAGCCTGTACAACGTCATCTAGCGCCACGTAGCTACCGAGATATCTTCGAATTTATTGAAGACGTCAAAGACCTTAACTAAACCGGCACGAGGATGCTATCTTTGGGTGTCTCGTCACTTTTTACAAACGTCCCTGTCACTGAGACAGTCGATTACCTCTGTGAATTTCTATTGACAAGTGAGCAAGAAACAGGAATACTGACAAATGCACTGAAAGAATTATTACTAAGATGCACGTTAAATGTGCAGTTCTTTTTCGACAACCAGCTATGGCGTTGCTATGGGCTCGCCACTTGGACCTCTTCTAGCCGATGTCTTTAATGGGCAAGCTGGAGAAAGTTCAGCTAAGCGGTCAGATCAATAAGCTAAGACATTACGGCCGATACGTCGACGTCATCTGTGCAATTGTCACAGAAGAAACAAATGTAAACCAACTCTTAAACACTGATATCCAAGCACATCCATCGATCAAATTCACGTTGGAGATGGAAAGAGCAGGTTCACTCCCTTTCTTAGATGTCCTTCTAAGCAGAAGACCTGACGGCAGCATCCGAAGGAGCGTTTATCGAAAGAAAACCTGGTCTGGGCACAGAAACAGAATCTAGTCCGATGCTTAGTGCAAAGGGCTAGAAAAATTTGCTCGGCAGATAGTATCGAGGAGGAGCTTGGGAAGATCCAGAACCTACTTCGAGAATGGATACCCTGATCGGTTTATTACAAAGCATCTTGTCGCAAGACCGGTGAAACCTGCCAAGGTTACTGTGGAAAAGAAAACTATTCCTCAAAGTGCCCTTTCAACGGGATGCGGCTAGTGAACTCCTGAAAAGATGCATAAACCAAGCCGTTACACAAACGTTCCCAGCAGCGAAACTTCAGATAGTGTTCTCAACCAACCCTCTTTTACGAGGCGAAGGTAAGGATAGGTTGCCGGCTCAGACCACCTCCATGTGCATTTACTCATTTACTTGCTCCTATGGAGCAGGTTATATTGGTCGCACGAGTCGGCGCCTGTCCAAAAGAATAAGAGAACACCTGTCAGCATGGCTGAACAAAGGGGAATGTCAAGAGCATAAAAAGCGCCATCCTTGCACATCTTGTTGACACCGGACATAGTGTGAACCCCAGCGAAGCTTTTCGTGTAATTTATAAGGTCCCACCAAACCACCCCAAGCCACTGGTTCAACGTCATCTAGCAGCAGCAGCAGAAGCAACTGCCATTAGATTGAAGAAGCCGGTCTTGTGCACACAAAAGAACCTCGTACAAGCTCCGCGCTTAGCTTGGCCAACGGCCACTTAACTGCATTCATTCTCCCGTGCTATCTCTGTCCTCCCCTTCCCCTGGAACGACTCTATCAAACACTCACTGCCGCTTATCATATCATCCTCCCCCTATGCCCACCTCTCAGACAACCCACACAAACGGACGAATATTATCGATTTCATGTTTTAAATTTCTAATATGTTCCAACGTTTCCATATAATGTACTGGCCTGAAGAGAAGTTATCGAAAGCAGCGCGTATGCTCGCCAAGTCGTCTTCTGTATTTCTCTTACTGTTAACACCAAAGGATATGCGCACCCCTTTTGTGGCTTCCATACGGGTACAGACTTTCTGTATAAGCGTACGGCTCTGGGAGGACTTCACGATAAACCTGTTTATCAAAAAGTCTTTTTGCCTATTTTTTACGTTATTTCAACCTAAGAAATTATTCATACACAATTTGTCTCCCTTTTTGCCTGTATTTCATGCATTATTTGAAGACTACTGCCACTGAAAGACGCCCACAAATTAGGGTAAAACTACACAACTAATCTGGAGACCGTAACACCGAAGTAGGAAATTGCAAAGCTCCCAGGGCAGTTGCTTACTGCTTAACGATTTTGTTTTTCTCTCCTGAATGATTGTGGGAACAGACAGCTGCATCTGAATGCGAAAAGCGCACGTGCGCTGGATACGCGGATCGATACCTGCGTCAGGGCGGCTGCAGCTGCACATGTGCACCCTAGTAGCAAGCGTATATCGAGGCGAAGGCGGGGCGATATCGATTTTTCGCTATAGGTATATCGAGTCTACAGCGATTTTGTCCGGCGGATTTATATCGAGGCGATATCGAATTTTCGACATACTCAAAAATGGCGCCAGCATGCAGTACAGTATTGCGGGTTATTTATTTATTTGGCTTACAAACGGCCCCACCCTTAATCCATTCATAGTAGCGGTTTTTTCTTCTCCATTTACGTTTTAACTCTCTTATTATCGCTTAATTCGAACGACCAAATTATAATCATCGGACCGAGTGACCGTCACACTATGAAGCGACCCTCCTTCCACATGCATTAAACGTGTAATGCGAAAGTTTGTTTCATATTAAGCGTATATTGTAAAAAAATAAGAAAAAATATATGTACAAATGCTGAAGGAATTGCTTCACAGGTCATAGGAGGTATTGAGGCTATCCATCGGCGATGCAGAAGAACCCGGAGGGTCCTGGGACGAGGGTACGCATATGCTGTCTACAATGTACAAATTATTGTTGATAAGTCTTAGAGTTATACTTACCGCTGGTTTGCGTTGTACAGTTTTGTTTCTGTATACGCTTTTTCAGTGTATCAAGTGATCGTTTCAGTCGTTTCGTTACAGCTGACTCCAGGTCAGCCAAGGTTGCCTTTCCGTTGGCATTCCATGCCGCAAAACACCTCTGTTACAAAGATCATAGATATACATAATCAGGAATACCCATTATCACCTCGTATATCTTCGATCCTAAGAGACCGTCTTTGTTTTTCCTGCCTTTTAAGTTAATATGTAGACTTATGTCGTCCACAAATAAGGCATAAAAAACGCGCTTGACGAAGTCATCAATTGTTCGTCCGCCAAGGCAAGTGAGGAAGGTGATCTAATGTAATTAATAAGGATAAAATGGGATACCTACCAGTTGACCTCTGTAGGAGCGGTCCTCTAATTTTTCATTTAATGCTTTAAAATCCATTGCCGTCCGCACAGGCTGACCTACAGGATTGGCTGGCAGTGCGGCGGCCAGGGCGGCAGTGGAGGAGGATTGTTGTTGAATGGTCGATTCAAGCTCCTTTATACTGCCGAGCACTCGCCCCATGCTGTTCAAGAGAACTGCTTGGGTCTGTGCTATCCTGGCAGTTCGCTGGCAGAGGAGAATGATCGCTCTCTCCATTTTTTCTAAGCGCTCATTCAATGTTGCCCCTAGTAAGTCTAATTGATTAGACGTAAGTGTTAACAAAACCACTAACCTTCTGGACGTGCGTGATCCCCTGAGTGAAGTGTGTCGTTAGATGTCATCGTAATGTCTTGGTATTGTCTACTGTCCTTAAATTGTGACCAATATTAGATGTGCATAACTTACCGGAGGTGATAGGCAATTACCGGTCAACTCCAGTTCGCTAATGGCATCATCAATAGTTGGTCTGCACAGGCGTTTAGGATTTTTGTTCTGTTGAGAGTTGGCCATGTGTTAGTAGTCTACAAACGCACAGGAAAAAATGGGGATGAAGATTAAAGATGTGAGTGTCCATATATATGGACACTTTCATCCTACCACTGTCACCACTTCTTCCCTGCAGTGCTCGTAAACCACTCACTATAGGGGACTGTGCATTTGTAGGGTCCACGAGCACTGTTCGCGAAGGCGTGTCTGCAGACACGAGTCCGTCCTCGTTGATAGGGGTTTCCTGTGTATGTGGGAATAGGACCGCCCAGTCCACTTAAATTTGGTGGCCTTGCGATACATTTCATGAAGGGTAAATATCCCTGTGTCTTAAACCTAACATTAACCCAAACATAAAACTGAAACGCAACCTTAACCCTACCATAATCCTAAATCTTACAGTTAAGACGAACCCAAACCTTAACCTTCAACATAATCCTGACCCTAACCCCAACTCCGACTTACCTTAAAATAAGCCTAAGCTTAACCATAACCCTCACCTGAAACCTAAGTTCTCTGGAATCTAGCGCAAAAACGTATGTATTGCGAGCGGTTCCCATTCCCGCGTCTTATTTAGGTGACCATAGAAGGCTTCTTTATCCTTTATGCCAGACTGCTCTATGCCGTCGTGGTGTCTTGCCACAAGCTTTGATTGTCGCCCGTCAAACAGCTCGTCGATCGAATCCCCACAGGAGAACTGAACAGTAAGGGCGGAAGAATATAAGTATATTGTCGTATGCCAACAGTGTATCTTTTGAGTAAACAAAGAACGTACGAGCACGTTCAAGGTCGGACGACGATCGGGCCAATCAGCTAGTGGCCTTCACCGGGCAGCCTCCAGACTGGTTCTGTGACTCATCCTGTCGGCAGCTTATGCGACCACCGCGTGCACGGTGTGTCCGCGGATGGCTAGCGCAAGCTACCGACAGGATGTCATAGGGCTAATCGGGATTGGTCCTTTGGCATTAACAGTTAGACAAGTTTTCGGGGCCTGAAAATGATGGACAACACATTTTCAGTATCATTTAATGCGATTTTTTCGCCGCATCAAAACCGAATAAATGGGAATCAGTAGTTGTACTCGAAACCCTTAGAACTTAACGAGGGGTTAAACTGCCCTCCCCCGCCCCCTCTATTAAATCCCTCGAAAAGTATATGTTGAACCATGAACCTTAAGTGGATATAGTTTGGTTTAGACAAGCGTCACAAATGTGGTACCGCTTCGTCAAACAAACCATTAGAAGCAAGAAATCGTGCTATTTAGCACTCTCATTATTGTAAAATATAGCTGTTTATCCTTGAGAGCGTTAGTCTTCATAAATGGGGGGGAGGGGGAGGGGGTTGACGCTTTAGAAGTAGATCACAGACAAACATAAGGGCGACTGGCCTGGTCTTATTAGTCGTTATCAGCGAACCATAACCAAGTCGGGATTTTTAACGCCCGTGGCTCGAACCCGCGTTCTTTTGTTTATCAGTGCAACTCTTTAAATATTTTGCCACGGACTCGTTTTCCTGTTCGTTTTTTACATCACTAGTATCCATATCACTGCCTACGGGGCTCTAGACTGCTCCCCGACGCAAGATAGTACGATTAGGTTCGGTAACGCGATCAGTGAGTGCCTTCTGCCGTACCCGATTGCACCGATAACGGTGATTTTATTCAGCAATCTGGGCTGCAGTAAGTTATAAAATGTAATCAAATCCAATGTTTACAAACTGAGAAGGGGAATATATTTAAAATTTTACCCATGTACGTAGTGTGTGAATTTAACTCATAATATTGCAATACATATTGGGTATTTTGTTAGTTGGCGCACTTTGTTTTCTCAGTAAGTGGTACGCAAGGATACTTTGCATTTTTAGGTATGCTTAATGGCACTTGGTACTGGTCTTTCTTGGGTCATCTTATTTCAAAGCCAACTGAAGATTTGATACAATGTCACAAACCAAAGCCCATCCTACTTGCAACAGGCCAGGTAAGAGTCCTTTTATCGCTAAACTCTGGTAGACATTCATTCACTACATACCTTGTAAGGACTATCTGCTCCCCTTGCTCGCAGCTTGATTACTTTCTCAAATTCTCTCCTCTCTCGATCCTCCCGACGTACAAAAGATGCGTGGAGAATGTGAAACCAGAATGTGCGCCAGTGTAAGCGGTTATTGAAGCGTGTTTCCTGCATCCGATAGCCACAGATGAGGGCTAGAATTCTGGAGGGGCCAGAATGACATGGCTACCTCGCGTAGTTAGAGGTGTTACCCAACAATTACTCCACCTTGTCGGTGGATACCACTATAATCGCTTTACACAGGTAAGGACAAGTAGTTGCATAAGCTTACCTCTCCCGACACAGAAACACACAGGGTGATGCAGTTTTCGACTAATACGGCTTCGTCCAAATTGATGGATCTCGGTTGTGTACACCTCAATTAGGCAGTACAGTGCACGTAAACGTGCTGGCTCATGAACTGTCGACCTAAATTCCGAACTGCGTCTTCTATTATAAAAAGATTACTGAAGTGCGGTTGTAGTACTAATTATCGTGGAGCATGCTCCAAAAATATTTCAGTCACGTCAGGATGCCGGCTTTTGAAAGAGCCTCGTTTCAGCCGCCCGTAAAAGCATACATTAGGCAAAAATGCCGATATAATGAGTATATTTTCCCATTGATTTTTGCAGCCCTTATAAATTCGAATATATTTTATTATAAACATGCTAAAAAGATTCTTTCTTGTTCCCATTTGGTAGAAAATATGTCTTCGTGTAATTTCATACTTAAATAGTATAGTTCGGTTTTAAACGTTTCTAAATATGACATTTTAAGACATTAAAGTGTCCATTCATACAGCATCATATGCCTACATTTATTAATGTTGCCTGTAAAGTATACAATATGGTCCACATCCATCACAAAATCTTATGAGACCTATATGACATCGCCCAATACCATATAAATATATAATTTTCCTTGGACGAACTGTATAAAGCCTGTAGTTTGGAACCTCTGAATGTAACTGTAACGGCTGGTTGGGTTCAAAAATATACGGGAATAAAAAAACTACCTAACCTTCGCAAACCTCGGAAAATTGACATCAATGAGTGCCCATGGATGTGTGTGTGCCGATGACAAATTAAAAAAATTGTCAACAACGACCACAGGACCGCGAACAATCAAACGGTCCATGCGGGCCCGCCCTCCGTTGGCGCAATTCTAAAAAAACACTTTTTTTGCGTCGAATGGCTGAATCGCCATTGTGTAGCACTGCCCGTTTCCGTATTTCTAGCTGTCCCAAAATCCAGAGCTGCCTTCTGCGTCATACCCGCGCGCAACGGCGTAGCGTTTCCGGGTTTTGCGGACGTCAGTGGCCTTAACGAAGTGCCTAGCGTGGATTGGCTTTAAACTGCGGAAAGTGTGGCTGTCACTGAAGCAGCACGCTAGTTTTTCAGGCGTAGAGAAAACAAATCTGAAAAATTATCCCTGAATAACAGTGCTTTCTTGCAGCACGCCCGCGAATTTGCCTTTAACGATCGATTCTTTGATTTTGCCTTTGGCCATGCTGGCCACTGAAAAGTCTCTGCGATGTACTCGGAACGCTGCCGTAAAACCATTTTGCTACGTGCGTAGTGGGAACGATTCCCGCGTCCGTCGCCCTCGTGCCTGGGGGTGGGGGGGGATAAAAGGTTTAACCAGCGCTCAGCACTACGCCGTTGCCTTTTGGCGCGTTTTCTCGCTGCTAATTTTGCGAGACAAGTTGCCTGGAGACAGCTTGCACCATTATTGTCTTTAACTTGCAAATGCAATGCAGAAGTTTAGGACGACACCAAAAACCCTTTGTTTGCATGCACGCAGGAATATCGAAGACGAAGAAGCTGTGTAGTGGGCAACTTCCTAGGCAAATGAACCACTACCTTATAAAAAAACAGCATCCCCAAACAATAGGTCATATAGTCGGACTATCTGATCATGCCAGCTCCTAAAACTGGCTACACTGTCGCCAACGCTTTTGAGTCAGCTTTTTGAACGGCATTGTAGTCCTGAAAGTTATGTTCACAAGCGGGAAACGGGTTAACGCACTAATAAAAGCATGCTTTACAGGAAAGATAAAGATCACCAGTCAGAGGAAACCTTTAAAATACGCTACGATCATATTCAAATGAACTCAAGGATGTCAGAGCACCGGAGATGGTATCCTCTTTGTCCCCAGAGGGGGAACAAATTTTTCCTTTTGCGCAGCTTGAAGCATCCCCAACCTGAAGTAATTTGCATTTCAGTTATTACGATGATAATGACGACGGTGCCATGGTACTGCCGCAGCTGCTTCTGATGATGGTGGTGGTGGTGGTGGTGGTGGTGGTGTTTGGGGGGGGATGCGCTTGCCCAACATGGACACGCGTAGGTGCCGGCTCATGTCGCCCACCGCTCTCCCACTCCGTGGGAGATGATTCATCTGCGCCCGACCCTACCTCCGGTCTTCTTGACTATGTGTTGACACCGGGCAGAGGTGGTTAAGGGAAGAGAGAGTGCGGTAGATCCAATGCAAGTCTATTATCACCTAAAACTAATTTGCGTACAAGTCACCGTCCTTGCACAACCCTTCTGTGGAGCATATGTTGGAAATCGTCGAACTTGGTCCCATTCAATGCTACCAAGTGCAATATTCTGCGATTCGGCAGAACCAGCTCCGGGCACCAGAGAATTTACTATCTGGACGACACACCGCTACCAGAGGTAGAGGCTCAGAAAGATCTAGGAGTATGGATCACGCCCACACTGAAGCCATCGTTCCATTGCTCAAAAGTAGCAAAAATCTGCCATGTCAAGCTTGTATCTAATTAAGCGAGCGTTTGCAAAGTTCGACAAAGAGTGCTTTAATAAGGTCTTCGGGATGTTCGTGCGACCACAATTGGAATTTGCCATACAAGCCTGGAGACCGTGGTCTGTCAAAGACCACAACACCCTTTAGAAGGTCCAAAGACGTGCAACCAAGCTTGTTCAAGGTCAAAGCTGCCTGCCTTACGAGACACGATTGTCTAATCTTGATCTGTTTCCTCTGGACTATAGACAGCTACGCGGCGACTTAATACAAGCCTTTCGAATGCTGCGGCTTCAGGATTGTTGCCTTGCATCTGGCGACTTCTTTGAGCTGGCCACTACCACTACTTTGCGAGGACATCCCATTAAACTACGTGTGACAGGTGCAAGACTCGACACGAGAAGGTTCTTCTTCTCCAACAGAGTGATTAAGGCCTGGAATGCTCTGCCGGCCGACATAATCATGTCCCCATCCGTTGACACTGTTAAGCGGAAGTTTGACCAGTACAGCCATAAGTACCACCACGACATCCGAACCTAACACATTTCCTGAAACATATTCCCACCCACAATTTTCGCTTCATATAACATACTACTCCCTATTTTTGAGTAACATTATTTTATAATTGTTTGTCCGATGCCCTGCAGTGTGTCCGGGAGATAACCCTTTGTCCAACGTCCATTATATATCAGCCTTTTTTAATTTACAGTGTCACTGACATCAATAGGGAGCTCAAAGGCTTCGCTTATATTTCCCTTAATAAAACTGAACTGAAAAAATATGACATTTTAAGACAGTAAAGTGTCCATTCATACAGCATCATATGCCTACATTTATTAATGTTGCCTGTAAAGTATACAATATGGTCCACATCCATCACAAAATCTTATGAGACTTATATGACATCGCCCAATACCATATAAATATATAATTTTCCTTGGACGAACTGTATAAAGCCTGTAGTTTGGAACCTCTGAATGTAACTGTAACGGCTGGTTGGGTTCAAAAATATACGGGAATAAAAAAACTACCTAACCTTCGCAAACCTCGGAAAATTGACATCAATGAGTGCCCATGGATGTGTGTGTGCCGATGACAAATTAAAAAAATTGTCAGCAACGACCACAGGACCGCGTACAATCAAACGGTCCATGCGGGCCCGCCCTCCGTTGGCGCAATTCTAAAAAAAACACTTTTTTTGCGTCGAATGGCTGAATCGCCATTGTGTAGCACTGCCCGTTTCCGTATTTCTAGCTGTCCCAAAATCCAGAGCTGCCTTCTGCGTCATACCCGCGCGCAACGGCGTAGCGTTTCCGGGTTTTTCGGACGTCAGCGGCCTTAACGAAGCGCCTAGCGTGGATTGGCTTTAAACTGCGGAAAGCGTGGCTGTCACTGAAGCAGCACGCTAGTTTGTCAGGCGTAGAGAAAAAAATCTGAAAAATTATCCCTGAATAACAGTGCTTTCTTGCAGCACGCCCGCGAATTTGCCTTTAACGATCGATTCTTTGATTTTGCCTTTGGCCATGCTGGCCACTGAAAAGTCTCTGCGATGTACTCGGAACGCTGCCGTAAAACCATTTTGCTGCTTGCGTAGTGTGAACGATTCCCGCGTCCGTCGCCCCTCGTGCTCCGGTGGGGGGATGAAAAGGTTTAACCAGCGCTCAGCACTACGCCTTTGCCTTTTGGCGCGTTTTCTCGCTGCTAATTTTGCGAGACAAGTTGCCCGGAGACAGCTTGCACCATTATTGTCTTTAAATTGCAAATGCAATGCAGAAGTTTAGGACGACACCAAAAACCCTTTGTTTGCATGCACGCAGGAATATCGAAGACGAAGAAGCTGTGTAGTGGGCAACTTCCTAGGCAAATGAACCACTACCTTATAAAAAAAACAGCATCCCCAAACAATAGGTCATATAGTTGGACTATCTGATCATGCCAGCTCCTAAAACTGGCTACACTGTCGCCAACGCTTTTGAGTCAGCTTTTTGAACGGCATTGTAGTCCTGAAAGTTATGTTCACAAGCGGGAAACGGGTTAACGCACTAATAAAAGCATGCTTTACAGGAAAGATAAAGACCACCAGTCAGAGGAAACCTTTAAAATACGCTACGATCATATTCAAATGAACTCAAGGATGTCAGAGCACCGGAGATGGTATCCTCTTTGTCCCCAGAGGGGGGAACAAATTTTTCCTTTTGCGCAGCTTGAAGCATCCCCAACCTGAAGTAATTTGCATTTCAGTTATTACGATGATAATGACGACGGTGCCATGGTACTGCCGCAGCTGCTTCTGATGATGGTGGTGGTGGTGGTGGTGGTGGTGTTTGGGGGGGGGATGCGCTTGCCCAACATGGACACGCGTAGGTGCCGGCTCATGTCGCCCACCGCTCTCCCACTCCGTGGGAGATGATTCATCTGCGCCCGACCCTACCTCCGGTCTTCTTGACTATGTGTTGACACCGGGCAGAGGTGGTTAAGGGAAGAGAGAGTGCGGTAGATCCAATGCAAGTCTATTGTCACGTAAAACTAATTTGCGTACAAGTCACCGTCCTTGCACAACCCTTCTGTGGAGCATATGTTGGAAATCGTCGAACTATGACAGTCAAACTAACGCGTGGACACGACTACGGGGAGGATTATGATACTGATTACCCGTTTACCAAAGTTGAAAGCCTACTTCTGTTGTCCCTTTTTAGATGAACTATCCCACGCCCTGGCAGGCAAGCATTGTTGAGACCCAGGTCTTCCGGATTGGACAGTTGTTGATTGCAGCACTGCCAGGCGAGTTCACCACGATGGCTGGACGGAGAGTTCGTGACAGCATTCGTGAGGTAACCAGCCTTTTTCACACCCTCCTACCATGGTTCTTAAATTTCGTCTGCCTAATGTTCCCCTTTAGAAAGGATGGAAAATCTTCAAAAGAGCCATTTTAATTTTGGTGATGATAAAACGGCATATCTATTGTCACTTGGCGATCGTCCTTGACACGGAAATTTGCCTCCGCCTTTGTTCACATTTCAGGCTTTCACTGGCGCGCTGGTTGCTAGAACACAGATACCGGTGAAGGTGGTTCTGGCCGGTCTGTCCAACTTGTACACGGATTACGTGACAACCTATGAAGAATACCAGGTAAGCATTCGGACGTGAAACTCCGGCCATTTTTGATTGCATATCAGTATGTAGGTATGCGAGTAAATAAGAAGCCAGGCAATACCTTGGCCGCTCTCTCCTCATCAGCATCAACGGACGTGCTTTGTACAAATACTTTCTTCCACAAGAACTATCCTCACTTCTAATGGACTGATCGTGCTTCGGGGTTTGGTGCTGCCTGTGCTACCGTTTTGCAGGGCAATGTGAGAAGCCTGCTTATGTAACCTACCCACACATGCCTTGGGACATTTTCTGCGCTTAGTTTACTTACGTATGCAAACTAGGACCTTGCATATGTGTCTAGGGGCAAATCTCCCTTAAATGGACTTGTAAGACTGCTAGCCAGCAATGGGTCGATGAATTTACTTCTTAAACTATAACTTTTTCGCTTTTCGATGACGTCCTCTGCCAACGGCTGTGATCACAGTAGGGAGAAACCGTTACTTGAATAGCACATAGCTTTTCAACGGTCTTCCAAGAGATAACTTTAAAAATTAACCTGTTACAATGATTTCACAGAGACCTATGTCTTCTGCAAATTTATTTTTTTCCAACGTGAATTTATCTCTGCCTTAAACGTCCCGTAATTCCTCGAATTTATTTACAGATAACCTAAATTTTCGCATGTACTTGGGATTTCCAATTTACTTGGTTGTCTTAGCGTGACGGGATTGCCGTCCAGTGAAAAATGATTTGAAAACATAATGTATTCCTTTACCAACCCTAGCGACTTGAAAATTGTTGCTGGCTCAGAAAGCCCCAGTGAAGTAGCTCGAGAATGCTGTAAGAGTCCAAGGATGACATTGGGCGAATTCGAAGAAACTTGCTCGAATAACGGGCCTCAGAAACTTCAACCAGGGGCGAGAAGGAAGCATTCATGAGAGTAATCTGATGTCCTAACTACTGCCTCCGAGTATTGAATCAGCAGAGACGTGCTATGTTGTTGTTTATCAGTAAGGGGGCAGAAAAGGAAGCATTCAGTCTTGCACATGCAACTTTCGTTTGTATTGAGATTTTAGAACTTGCGGGCAGCCCTCTCACAGGTGAACATCAATCAGAACGCTCGTTGTAAATGAGATTTCGAAGTAGGAGCTTTGTTGGGAGAAGGAATCACAGCTGTAGGATTGGTTTTTTACTTTCCAGGGGCTTGTGAGCTGTCTCCAACAGGCTGTTTGACAAAAAAGAGCCCAACCACAATCTGCCACCTTCGCCTGGTTAAAAAAATCCGCCGAACAGTTTCACGCCTTGATTACTATAGCAAACGGAAAATCCCATTATGCTGTGTAATTGGCGCAAAATTCACAACCAAACACTTTTTACACAGGAGGAAAGAAAGCGCACGTTCGGGCTATCCCAGTTCAACTCTGCCTAAATCTAGGTTTAGCTGTATATTATTCATTTAGTACATGTTGTGCAAATGAACGGCAATTATGTGTTTGTTCCGAATGCGGCACACAGATATCTTCTTGTGCCAGGCTCAAAACCTGTCCATTAATAATGTTGAAGATAGCTTTGAAGATCATTAACTGGCATAAGGTAAGAGTCAAAGGTATGAACCTCTGTGCTCCATGAGTACTTTGTTTTAAATTGTTTGGAGCGATCTTGTCTCTCCAACTTATTTAGAGACTGCGGAAAAATGCCTCGCACCACAATTTATGCCTCTTGACTGATGTTACCAGCAACTCTACTCTTCGTTTACTTCATGAACGAGGTCATTTTACTGCACATAAAAATGGAGGGAAACTGCAAAGTTGAATGGCCTCTTTGTTATGATGCTTTGTCAGTACCTCGGTAGTGTTCGGCCTACGTGAGGGGTAACCACACCTCCCCCGCAGACCCCAAGCACAAATATGAATATTTGGGCTTCTGGTAGTCTTATACTTGTCCAGGCAAGAGAGATAAACCCCAGGAATGTCAGAAGATGTACCTTAAATACACAAACTGACTAACGTGTGAATAAATTCTCAAATACTCTTTTCCAAAAATCCGATTGAAATCTGTTTACTTTAAAAATTAACCGTTGTTTTTGCTAGCTTTTGCGGTTTTCAATGTATGTTTAATTTATTCAGTTCATTTGGTGAGGGTGACAGGCAACACCTTTGAAAACCCTATTGTTTACATGCCGGCGTGTCATATACCTCTGTGGTGTAGGGGTGTAGGAGGTAGTAGTTAGGGGTAGCACCACACGGATAGCATTTGGTCGCTCCATCTGTCTCGTATAGGTGGTGAATGCTCCTGTGTCCGCCTCTAACTGGTACCCAACTCTCACCTAGGGCTCCTCGAAGTTAGGTTCTTCCCAGCGGCCACACCCCAGGCAACCGTCACGACCGGCGGGCTAAAACAGGGGAGGATTTCCTGTGTGTGCCACGACACCAGGTAGGTCTGATTCCCGAACTGCCCACTTCCCCCCCTCTCTGAAAAGGTCCTACGATGAGGCGACAGCAACCCCGTAGGCGGCCCAGGCTAACTCGGGTCGTTCTCCCACTAAAACAAAACCGTGACCCATATTGGAGTTCGGCAGCCGTCTGGGATGTCCGAGCCTCCCTATTTAGGGACAGCACTGATTGCCTTCTCGCGGAGGAAAGGGCTAGGAAAGGTGCCCTAAACAAATGCTGGGTATCACGTCTCCTGCAGCAGGCCGCGGCTCGCAAAATACGCGGTCGTAAAACTCAAACAACCAACAATACCCCCGTCCCCATCCCCCTCGCCACACCCTCCAGGCTGCTCGGGTGAGTCCATTCACAATAGCAGCCTGGAATGTTCGTTCCCTTTTAGACAATCCTAGGAGCAACCGGCCGGAATGGAGGACGGCGCTAGTCACTCGGTAACTGGCGCGCTACCAGGTGGACATTGCTGCTCTCAGCGAGACCCGATTCTCTGAGCAGGGTCAGCTAGAGGGGACGGTCAAATACACAGCGACGCGACGCTGGTGTCGCCTTTGCCTTCCGGACTGACATCGTGGGACTTCTGCCTTGTCTGCCGCAGGGTATCAATGATCGCCTGATGAGCCTTGGCCTGCCTCTTCGGGGAGACAAGTTCGCCACCATCATCAGCGCCTACGCTCCCCCAATGAAGATCTCTGATGCGGCGAAGGACAAATTCTACGAGGACCTGCACGCCCTCCTGGTGACTTTGCCGAATGCGGACAAGCTAACTGTCCTTGGTGATTTCAACGTCCGCGTCGAGACAGACCACTCTGCCTGGCAGGGAGTGCTGGGTCCCCATGGTCTCGGTAGCTGTAACGATAAAGGCCTCCTTATTCTGCGAACCTGTGTGGAACACCGTCTCCTGCTGACCATCACCTTCCGCCTTCCGACGCGGAAGAAGGCCACGTGGATGCACCCTCGGTCGCGGCGCTGGCAGCTGCTGAACTATGTTCTCGTCCGGAGGCGAGATCGACAGGACGTGCTGGTGACCAAAGCGATCAGCAATGTCGATGGGTGGACGGATCACCGCCTCGTCGTCTCAAAGATGAGGGTCTGACTTCAACCCCGTCGAAGGCCCCAAGGTAAGCGACTGCCAGGTAAGTTAAATATTCCTTTGTTAACTTTGCCTGCTCACTGTTTTGATTTCAGCAGCCAAAATAACCCAGAAACTGGTGGACCTGCATGCTCCAGATAATAACGCCACCGTGGAGACAAGATTGTGTCAACTACGAAATGTTATCCAGTTCACCGCCCTTGACGTCCTCGGACGCGCATGCCGTCAACACCAGGACTGGTTTGACGAAAATGACGCCGACATCAGTGACTTTCTCGCGGAGAAGAATGGACTACACAAAGCCTACATGGACCTTCGGACTGACGCCACCAAAGCAGCCTTCTTGAGATGCCGCCGCCTTGTACAGCAACAGCTGCGGGAGATGCAGGACACCCGGATGGTTCGAAAGGCTGAGGAATTCCAGGGGTATGCGGGCCGCAATGAAATGAAAAAACTTTTTCAAAGCCATCGAGGCCATCTACGGTCCCTGCATCAACGGGACCGCACCGCTGTTGAGCTCTGACGGCACGACACTTCTGACAGAGAAATCGCTAATTCTGGAGCGCTGGGCCAAGCACTTCAGAAATGTCCTTGGTTTCTCATCGGCCATCTTCGAAGATGCCATTGCCCGGCTCCCTCAAGTGGACACGATCGATGACCTGGACCTGCCGCCTATCCTACCAGAAAACATCCGGGCCGTGCAACGGATTTCCAGCGGGAAAGCACCGGGATCCGACGCAATCGCATCGGAAATGCAACTGAGATGGAGCGGCTACCTGGTGGGAATGGAGCACGAGCGACTACCCAAACGACATTTCTTCGGAGATGTCGCTACGGGTGCTCACCGACAGGTGAGGTCAAAACGATGCTTCAGGGACACTTTGAAGAAATCTCTGAAGCAGCTGCAAATCAACCCGGCAACCTCTGAGGGCTTCACCCAGGATAAACCGGCATGGAAAAGATCCGTGAAGACTGGTGCAGTAATCCACGAGGCTATGCGGATCGCCGCTGCTAAGGCCAAAAGGGCGGCTCGCAAGTCACAAGCACCTCGGATCAACACCACCAATGCCCAAGTCCTGCCAACGTGCCCACGCTGTCAACGCACATTCCGCTCGCGAATCGGCCTGGTCGGACATCTTCGAACTCAATACAGCAGCGATCCCCATAACATCAGCCTCTGCCACACCTGCCTGAGACCTCACGATAACGACCACCCCAACCACTGATAGCAAATTTATCAATGCCCCGCCGCCCACGATCACCGACACCATCCTCCCTCCTCCACTCCCTGCACCGATCACGGCGACGAACGCCACTTGCCCCACTCCCACCACCTCAGTAGCCACCTCCGACTACCTGCTATCTCCAACACCACCACCGCCCCCAGTACCAGCGATGGGGACTCGGTTCTCACATGTCGTCATTGGGCTCTCATATTCACCTCACTCATCGGCCTGATCGGTCACTTGCAAATCTATTGCACAGATACTGGTGAACTAGTGCCTGGAGCACCAACACACAACAGAGACCACCGCTTCCAATGCCCTCGCTGCCCACGAGCATTCACTCATCGCATGGGCCTGATCGGTCACATGCGCATCCAAGAAGGCGGAATCCACCATGATGCCAACGCATCTTGCAAAACCATCATTACTTTCCACAGTCCACTCATCAGCGCGACTACCAGTACTAGCTGCAGACCCCCGGCAGACTCTGAACCTCCCGACCTATCTTGTCCTCATTGTCACCACACATGCCCATCACGCATCGGCCTGATCGGTCACTTGTGAATCCATCGCACAGAGACCAGCGAACCAGGACCGGGAGCACCAACATACAATCTCCGCACTCGACTCAAACTGTCCGCACTGCCCACGCACATTCGCACACCGCATGGTCCTATTAGGTCACATCTCTATAAAAACCTGCGGTAGAACACTGCCAGCGATACCACAACACTAAATCTCTCTTCATCGGCCTATGCACCTCACATGATCCTACGTAACGCTACAAAAAATGCCCTCAGTCTGAATAACTGATTGAGAGGCAAGTATCATCCTCGGCTCCTTCTCCATAGGACTCCTCTGTTGCATGTGTGATCTGAGCTTGAAAATATCATGGGGCGATAAGCGCCGTGGGTTGGTAGGTTGCCAACTTACAATTATACTCAGACCTCGCAGTCAGTCCAATGTGCGTTTTGTGGAGTGACGGACTTTTGGTCTGATAGTCAGGCTGCGATAGCTCTTTCTTAACGTGACTTCTGGCTATCTCACACATTGAGATTTGAGCCGTTCGACCCCCTGTTGTGTGAAATCCTGGTGCTTGTGTTTGGGGGGCCAGATCGTGTATGTACAGTAAGTGTCCTAACTCATGAAATCCATCAGACTCTTAGGAAGCTAGTATACTATACTTCACCAAGCGTATAGTTTGAAGATAACATACCGTCTCCCTAGTCTTTGCCTCTGCTTCTACTAGCTCCTGTACGGCTGCTGGCGGAGCTCGAGCATGAGCCCCAAGGCAGAGCTCGGTGAGCGTGCATCGACGAATAGTATACTGTCTTTTGAAATGGGCAACTGATGTGCCTTTTTATGCATTTTCTCAAGTAAATATGACATAAATTTTAAA
This sequence comes from Schistocephalus solidus, assembly GCA_017591395.1. Taxonomy (NCBI): domain Eukaryota; kingdom Metazoa; phylum Platyhelminthes; class Cestoda; order Diphyllobothriidea; family Diphyllobothriidae; genus Schistocephalus; species Schistocephalus solidus. The sequence goes on along the minus strand of WEDG01003375.1, from coordinate 59,931 downwards.
ATAATCACAAAGATCTGATAAAACCCACACTTCTTAGTTACGATCCATCCTAACCTTAAGTTAAGCAGATAGGTTACATCATGTGGCTCGGGTTGACAGCCACATCTGTGGACTACTTCGGCTGAAGGCATATCAAAAGATGTCTGTTAATGCCTCGTGATTTTCGGCTCATATTGCATTGAATGTCACCTGACAGTTGAACCAGCAGCCTATGGTCAAATATATGAGCTTAATTCAGCACTAACTAGTATAGTGCTATGAATGCGAGGAAGGCTCGTTTAATAGCTTGCACTCTCCGGTAAGTGCTCGTCTTGGCTTCCTAATTTTCATCTTAAAAATTTTCTGCGGTACGTCGATCTTCATCAGTTCATGATTTATTGCTCTGCTTGCACTAACGCAGGCTAACCGTTGTTAATCGAATGTTGTATCCACCTAGCACTCTGCCTGCCCTATTCGAAATTAAAGTCTTCAGCCTTATTGCAATTAAATTTCATCTGTGAGCTTCCGACCACTGCGAGGTTGGTCCGCTTCTTCTGATACTAGGTATCTTTGGCCGCTGTCTTAGCGCGCATTCACGTCATGTTGGCGTTGGTGCTGGCTATGACTCTTGCCACCTTTTGACTAAATAGGGTTGACAAACAAACGAACTGCCATCTGGTGGGCTGTCGCGACTTTTCTTCCAGGGGCTTTATCGTCTCCAATTCCTGCTCACCGTCCTTCTCTGCCTTTGTCTATATCTGCAGATACAACGTTATGAGGGTGCGTCAACGGCTTACGGACCACACACGCTGCAGGCCTATGTGCAGCAGTTTGCTAAGCTGGCCAAATCGCTGGCCGAGGTAAGCGCTCTCCATACTGCATCGTGCCTTTCTAATTCCAATTATTATTGGCAGAAATCCTGGCTTCCTGCGGGACCAGAACCTCCCTTCCTTCTGGACCGCCTGTTCGGATTCGCTCCGCCGGCTACCTGGGACTGGCATCCCTGGGGTTCACCTTTCGGAACTGTGATAACAGAACCTCATCAGACTTACTGCAATGTAAGATTTTGCTTTTATTGTATGTTCCGCTGACCTGAACTTCAATTTAGATGGCATTTTGGCTTACACAGAAGGAGTTCTGTAGGTTATGTGATTAGTCCACTCTCTTGGGTTTTCCCTCACATTTATCGGGCCGCTAGATATGGGAACTTTTTTCAGAAGCCAGTAACCTGTGCATTTCGTGAATCATTTTGACTCTGCTTTTATTATTAACTCGAATCGGTAATCGCAGCTCAGCCTTTGCCGTGTATTTCGAAAGAATGAACCTTTTCAGCGAAGTTACCTTTCCAAGCACCGCGATGCAGCAACTACCGGCAAAATACAGGCAAATTTAAAGGTGGATTTTAGCAATCTGAACGTTGAAACTTATTGGACAAGTAGGATGGCTTTGTGAACCAGTCCGAAGACTCAACCGAATAACACAGTTTCCCAGTAATTTACTCTCCTGTCTCACCGTTATCAGACAGTATTTTTAGGATACATCACTTCTCGTTGGTTCGCGAGACCAGAAGATCTTGGATAACACATTAACACAGTTGAGAAAGATGTCACCTGGTCCACTGGTATTAGAATGGCGTAACTTAAAAACACAATAAGTCGACTTTTTTCTTTACTTAAAGCTAGATCAATCTCAATCGGCGGTTTGCTGCGTTTCAATATCATCAGCATAGTTGACTATCAAAAAGGCACTGGCAGCCTAAGGTTATCAATTTCAAGAGGAATTAACGGGTGGAAGAGTATTACCGAAGATTTCATTTTGAGGGAAGGGGCGAAACCGATAAATTCCTGCTGATCAGTCTAGCGCTTGTACCAGGCTTGAGAGAACACTATTTTTTTGTTAGTTTTACGTCAGTTTATTAGTACTTATCAAATTCCTCAACAACTGATACCGGAATTTCGTGCTTTTGCTGATTTTAGTACAAGATCCGCATTTACTTTCCTTATCCGCCAGGCTCCTTTGGTCGAAACAGTAGATTATGGCTTTTTGGTGATGCGTTTTATGATGAACTATGCAAATATGGCACACTTTCTGACAAGGTATTTTCCTACCTCATCACAGGCACCAGATGTTAGATAAATAGTTCAGTTCAGTTCAGTTTTATTAAGGGAAATATAGGCGAAGCCTTTGAGCTCCCTATTGATGTCAGTGACACTGTAAATTAAAAAAGACTGACATATAATGGACGTTGGACAAAGGGTTATCTCCCGGACACTGCAGGGCATCGGACAAACAATTATAAATAATGTTACTCAAAAATAGGGAGTAGTATGTTATATGAAACGAAATTTGTGGGTGGGAATATGTTTCAGGAAATGTGTTAGGTTCGGATGTCGTGGTGGTACTTATGGCTGTACTGGTCAAACTTCCGCTTAACAGTGTCAACGGATGGGGACATGATAATGTCGGCCGGCAGAGCACTCCAGGCCTTAATCACTCGGTTGGAGAAGAAGAACCTTCTTGTGTCGAGTCTTGCACCTGTCACTCGTAGTTTAATGGGATGTCCTCGCAAAGTAGTGGTAGTGGCCAGCTCAAAGAAGTCGCCAGATACAAGGCAACAATCCTGAAGCCGCAGCATTCGAAAGGCTTGTATTAAGTCGCCGCGTAGCTGTCTATAGTCCAGAGGAAACAGATCAAGATTAGACAATCGTGTCTCGTAAGGCAGGCAGCTTTGACCTTGAACAAGCTTGGTTGCACGTCTTTGGACCTTCTCAAGGGTGTTGTGGTCTTTGAAAGACCACGGTCTCCAGGCTTGTATGGCAAATTCAATTGTGGTCGCACGAACATCCCGAAGACCTTATTAAAGCACTCTTTGTCGAACTTTTGCAAACGCTCGCTTAATTAGATACAAGCTTGACATGGCAGATTTTTGCTACTTTTTGAGCAATGGAACGATGGCTTCAGTGTGGGCGTGATCCATACTCCTAGATCTTTCTGAGCCTCTACCTCTGGTAGCGGTTTGTCGTCCAGATAGTAAATTCTCTGGTGCCCGGAGCTGGTTCTGCCGAATCGCAGAATATTGCACTTGGTAGCATTGAATGGGAGGAGCCAGTTGTGCGACCATTCCTCGAGTCGATGCAAGTTCGCCTGTAGATTTTTCTTCATCAGCTGCGTTGTGGATGACCTTCCAAAAGCTTTATATCGTCAGAAAACATAGCGGTGTCACAGTCCAAGCCACTTACGCAATCATCAATGTATATAAGGAAGAGGATAGGGCCCAGGACGGAGCCCTGAGGAACCCCACTCTCAACCTCCGCCGATTGTTGATCGCCAAGACGGACAATCTGAGATCGCCCAATCAAGAAGTTTTCGATCCACTTCAAAAGCTTGCCCCTTACCCCAATACGGTTGAGTTTGTATAGGAGACGTTGGTGAGGCACGCTATCAAAGGCCTTCTTGAAGTCTATGTACACTGCGTGCACTACATTTCCTTCATCGACCGCTCGGGTCCATCGTTCCAGACAGCAGAGCAAATTAGTTAAACAGGACCTTCCTCTGCGGAATCCGTGCTGCGCTTCAGAGAGAAGATGATGCCGCTCCAGAAACTGCATCAGTTCACGTTTGATGATTCGCTCCATAATCTTGCAACATATGGAGGTGAGACTTACCGGCCTGTAGTTATTTGCGGAAGCCCGGCTGCCACTTTTATGTACTGAGGAAATCCACGCGGTCTTCCAATCGGGTGGCAATTTGCCTGCAGCGAGGGAGGCTTGGAAGAGTAGACACAAGGGTTCTGCCAACTCTACGGCCAACTCCTTCAACAACTTTGCCGGTATTACATCAAGACCTGGCGATTTGGTTTCGTCCAGCTTCAGTAGTTCCTGCAGAACAATAGGTTCTGTTATGACCACTGAGTCAATTGTCGGGACCTCTTCCGCACTATAGTTATCAGCGGTTAGATTGGCTTCTCTCGTAAAAACCGACTGAAAGAACTCATATAGATGCTCAGCCTTTTCTTCGTCCTTGCAAAGTTCGACGCCTTCATCCGTTTTTTTAACAAAGGGATGGGGTCTTTATTTCGAGTGCACTGCCCAATGTAGTTGTAGAAGAGCTTCGGGTTTTCTGCTGCACGGTTTATCAAGTTACTCTCAAAACTTTGGCGGGCTTTATAAACCAGGCCTTTTAATCTGTTCCTCTGCGTCTTGTACTTCGTCAGCGATTCGGCGGTCTTTTTCCCTGAGATAAGTTTGCCATAGCTTTCGCTTGCGGTTTACTTCACTCTTCAGTGTGTTCGTTAGCCACTGGGGCCTGTTGGTGATCTTTTTCGAATTAGGACAGTAGTTGGTGATAAGTCCTTGTAATACGGCCTTAAATTGCAACCAATCCTCGAGAATACACCCGGTGAATGTTTTATTCCAATCTAAATGGCGCACATCAATTTTCATTTGGGTAAAGTCTCCACGCCATAGGTTGCGTTTGACTGTGATGCTTCGATCGGGGACAGAGAAGAGTGAATATTCCCATTGTAGGACTACGTGATCACTTTTGTCCAGCGGGGATAGACAGTTCACAACATCTACGCGGTCAGGTGCCTTTGTCAATACAAGGTCCAAACAATTAGCTTGTTGCCCCTCGCGTATTCTGGTCGTAGACAGGACGTGTAGAGTTAGGAAGCGTTTGTGTATAGCTTCTAGGAGGTGGCGATCGAAGTTTAATTCCGAGCCTGGTGCCGAGCTCAGATTCCAATCGATATTCGGAGCGTTAAAGTCGCCCATAATCATTACTTCGGATCGACTAGCAAACGATTCTAAATCATCTATCAGTCTACTGTCTGACTGCGGATCGTTTCTTGGTGGTCGGTAGACCGTTAGGATCTCAAGTGCTTGAGACCCCGGCGTTCTGATGGTGAGCCAGATGGCTTCAGTTTCGCACGCGAGCTTTTCCTTTTTTCTGACGCAGAGCAGGCCATATCTGACATAAGTCAGCACACCCCCACCATGACGTCCTGTTCTATCCTTTCTGAATAACTGAAAACCGGGAATGGCAACTTCACGATCGTCCACCTTCGCGGTAAGCCACGTTTCAGTTATGGAGATGATATCTGGTGAAGTTTGGCACACGTATATCTTAAGCTCGTCTAATTTAGCAAGTAGGCTTTGGGCATTGGTATATAAACATTTTAGTTTATTTGTGTGTTTTAAGCCGGCTAGGTCGCTGCCTTCTTTAATTGAGGCAGCTGGACCGACATTCGCACAGGATGAGTCCATATTCAAGAGACTTTGCATATTTCCGCAGTAGAACTGGATTTTGTGTAGATTGTTGCATTGGATTAGTTGCTCGACCGTGAGACTTTTGTCAGAATGATGGGCGTCCTCCACAGAAGGGGTTTTTGTATTCGAACAATCACTCCGTTTCTTATTACAAGTCCCTTCTCTCCCTGTTCTTTCAAGTTCTCCAATTCCGCTTTAGCGCTCTCCATTTCATTCTCTCTTGTACGGAGTAGTCCTTTTGAAAAAAAATACCTCTGTGACCGGGGACTCCCCCTGCTGTTCGCTCGATTAGAAGGTCTCTCTGAAGTTTGTTTTCCAATGAGCAAGCAGAGTTTTGCTTGTAAATCCGATTTGAATCTAACTTGACAACTCTGGTCGTTTTCCAGCCTATTTGGAAAGCAGATAATCAATTGGTTACTGTCAACTCATTTTGTGCAATTGCGTGTTAAATGAATTATGTAACTTTGCCAAAATACCTATTAAGTACGTGAGCATGGTAGTCATCTAATGGATTCTAGACTGATTGCTTGGGAAATACTGCTTGGGAAGCCAGCTCACGGTATCAGAATCGGTGGATTCCATACGTTACGGTAGGTTGGGCAGCTATCTTGACCCAAATGTGATAAAACTCGGGGCTCCCGGTCGGGGCTTCGTAGCTCAGGTGGTTAGTGCCTGAGTGTACACAAGCCTTGAACTTACTTTTGGGGGTGTTGGCACAACATCGCAGCTGTAGAGTCTTTTTAAATTGGGTCAGGTGAATATCTTTCAAATTTCAAGGCGAATAGGGGGACGTAGAAATCATTTTCCACCCTATTTGAGCATGTAGATTATCGATCGGTTTTTTTAAGGCATCTCAGGTAACTGTGTAATAGATTAGCGAGCGTTGTGACTGATTACATTTTAAGAATGAAAAATTGGGTACTGTAGCGTCTGAGAAGTGTGTGTGTGTGTGAGTTAGTAAATCCTGGTGTGTGCGTTATGGGGGCCAGGTCGTGCTGGGGCGCGCGAAGACGGGTACGCCGATCTGTCAGCCAATGCGTCCACTCCCGCATCAGGCAACTGACCGGCTCGGACAGTGGTCTGATTGTGGGGGTGGGAGAGAGAGTGAGGTCGAGAGCTCAGCGCATTTTCCTCACTATAACCAATCTGACGCGCTTGAAACTATCACGGTGCGCTAAAAAGCCGTGGCTTGGAAGGTTGCCAACTGACGGGATAACTCGGACCGCGTGATCAGCCTAATGTGTGTTTTGTGTGGAGTGGTTAACTGGCGGACTGAGAGTCAGGCTGCAATTGGTCCTTCTTAATGTGGCCTTTATGGCACTCCCACTCCGTGGGATCCGAGCCAGGTGTGGTGGTACACCCAGGGGCGGCTCCGGCCGCACCAGCCACCTGCGTCCTCTCCCGCCTCCGGTCTTCTTGACGCTATCATGACACCTGGTTCAGGTGGGGGAGGAGGACAGAGTGCGGTAGATGCAACGCAAGGCTACTATCACTTAAAACGAATTCACGCGCAAGTCACCGTCCCTGCACCACCTGGTGTGGAGCATACGGTGGACATCGTCGAAATCGACGGTCGAACTCTCGTGTGTGCTTAGAGCACTAAAATCATCAGGCCGAATCCCCGTCGTAAGTAAAATTCAGAAGGTATCGGAATGAGGGATTTACTGTTCACAGAACCCCGAGTTGCTGTCTCAGGCAGCAGTGGCCACCGGAGAAAGTGGTGGCAGCTGGTTAAATAGGCCTATGGAGCTAGTCATGTGTTGTTCAATAGTGCGTGCGTACCACATTACTCGAGTGGTGACCTGTCTAGTGGCCCATGCTGCGTCGACCGAGGGAAGGCGTGTTCCAGTGGCACTTGGGCATCCACGACAAGCAGGACTCACGTGCGTGTGCGAGTGGAGGTCGGTCAAGTGCCCGCAGGGCAGTGAGCCGGAAAGCGCTGACGGCGAAGTTGCATGACCTTGAGGAAATTAGCCTTGAACAAGGACGCCGGACCTAGCAATGTTTGCGGTCGGCCACAGTAGTACCTGTTATGAGGGCACTCAAGCCCCTAAATGGGTCACATTGTAGGTGCTTTGGGCCAACACGATAGGGCCAACAGGCGCCATTGGGGATGTGCACCCTTAACAATTGCCTCACATGGAGGGTGTGGTGGTACGACTAGGTGCATTTTTACGCTGGGCCAGCCACCCGTTTCCTCTCCTGACTCCAGTCATCTTGCGTCTATATGACACCGGAGCCACGTGGGCGAGGATAAAAGTGTTTGGAAGATGCTGAATTAGTATAGTATCACTATAAACTAATTCACGTGCAAGTCCCCGTCCCTGCGCCCACTCTGGTGTACCGCACACGGTCGACGTTGTTGACGTTCAAATGTTGCAACCCTTCAACCTAATCCTAACCCTAACCATAACCCCAACCGTACCATTAACTCTAAGCTAACCTTAACACTAATTTCCCCTGAATTTCGCCCTGTTGCCATGTCCTGCGGCAGGCGCCATGTAAATAATCCCTACATTTTAGTCATATAAGCTCTCTCAGCCCACAGAGGAACCCATCCGCAGAGGCCCCGAAAGAAAATCAAAGCGCGATCAGTTTTTGTAGTCTGCAAGCGCGGGAGGAGGGAAGCCTCGCATTCTCGACTGGGGCTGTAATCCTGCTGCCTGACCGGTCGTGTGTGCCCTTGGCTAGCCTGCGCCGACTGGTCGCGTGGGCGGAAGGCATTATAGTAGGGGTCAGCACATCGGGTTCCGAAAGAGTCACAAGCCTCCAGCAGCTCTCATCTTGTCTCACTGTTGGCCCACAATGTCGACTTCTTGGTCCTCCTCTGGGGTGCGAATATCAACCTGAGAGTCATCCCCTCCGAACGGCCGGCTTGTGCTCGTATGTTCGTGCGATCTGGGCTTGTATTATGAGATGAACAGCGGCGAAATGTAATCTGGCAAACTACACCAGACGTCTGGCTTGTGCTTCATCTACATGACTCGGACAACCACGGTAACTGACGAATGAGGGAGCAACATCCACGCCAAATCCTACGTTGATGTGTTCGTTTGCTTATGATTTATTCCTCACCTAAGTGTTGATGACACCCTTCTGTATCTCCCTCGGAGACAACAGCTGATAAAGTTGTTTTGGCGGCTATTCCTTGCTTATTGGTCCCGTAGACGCCAGAGTTACTGTATTGGTTCCCTCGGGTCTCTGTAATTTTTACCTTTAAAAGACGTCCCCAACAGAGCTCCCTTTGTTGACCACTGGCTGGTCGTTTTGATGGTAGGGAATCTGCGTTCTGAAAGGACGTAGGTCGTCGGAAAAGAGTTTTCCTCATAGATTTTCCAGCTGGCTCTACAAACCCGTCGTCAGACGAAATTAAAAGTGAGAGATGGGATTGTTACACTGTTGTTTAAGGACGCAGACATAGAGGTAAGCAAACGGCCTTGCGAGGGAGGCAGGGGGAATGCGTCGTGTTTTGATGGCCGCCGGAGGTGAAGAGAGATGTGGTGAGTCTCATTTGTGGCTCACTGTTACGTAAATCACCTTTCGTTATAAAGTTCGCCTTTAGGAGAGAGAGAGAGAGGCACGGTTTATTTTGAAAATATAATTCTAAAATGTTCATCTAAAGTCCTCCATTCATCGTGAATAAGATTTGGCATGCAAACCACACAACACTGGCCGAAGACTGTGACTGTCAACATCTTGAAGAAACGTTCTTGAATAAGTCGCAAAATGCATATCACATTGGACTTCCTTAAAAACGGTGCTACCGCCGTGCGCTGGTGACCTCATTATTATAGTTGGAATAAACAAGGGTTAAAATCGGTATATCATGGGTGAAATAGGCCAACTGATGTACATATAATAAAATGAACATGCGAATGGAGAGCAGAAAACTGGTGGCTCAACTGCAAAGGGTCTGTGCATGAAGAACTCTCCAAAGTTGTCTATTGTCCGGCCTTCGTTTTCTCTCCTGTGAATTAAATGTCACGGAAGATGTTGTTAAGCAGTTCCTGTTAGCCTGTATCGCTCAATTACAATGAAGGTTTTGTCATCTTATCGGCTCCAAAGCACATATTGTAGGTGTTTCAAAGTTAAATTTTCCAGATTGAAGAGTCCATCAACATTCTCTTGATCTGCTCGGGTACTTTATCCCTGGAAATGAAAAAATTATCCTGGCAGAAGACAAAGAGTTTCAACAGATTCTCAATTTTATAGAGGTCCTCGCGTTTCATCACAATTCTTTTCGGGCCGCATGCGTAGAACATCGCGTACTGGGCTGGGGATGAAAAGTGAGATCACGTCGAAGGACAGCATCATTCGGCCAAGTGGGAAGCTTCTCCATCGGATTTCGACGAGAACTTGGGAGACCGAGTTAATGGACGTCGATGTAAGTGGGGCTGTCTTCAAAGCAACGGTTGACCGAAGTGGAACGTCAGACTTTTGTGTAATTCATAGAACGCACTCGATGCTGTGTCAATTGGTTTCGGTAGTCGCCATTTGCTTAGGGAGATTACGTTTTTGCACATGAGTTGGTTTAAAAATCTGGTTGGTTGATCAGGGTTTTGGTCAGCGACAGAGATGTACGTCTGTGGGGTTTGTGCCTTCTCGCTGCGGTTGACACGATTCATTAGGATAGCTGCTCTGGCTTTCGCAGTAAGCAGCACTGCCCATTTTTTGTTTCCTTAGTGCTTCGGTTGCTGCAGGTGACCTATGACAGGCGCGCTTTTCATCGATGGAGCAGTGCCATTTTGTCACATGGCATTGCCCTTGACGGTTACTCAAACGCGGCGATTAAGTTAAAGGGTTTTACACCCATCATGCTACATTTGGTTTTTTGGCCCGTTAATCTTAGATTGTGCACCACACTTTAATTTGTCGTAGATTCGAATTTCACATTCGTGAGCTTCTGTTTCAACTTTATGCTCTTTATGCTTTTGCCTTGTTTTTTTTTATCGTGAAGCTGGTTTGGTGGAGAATAAGTGGCATGTTCACTCAGTAGTGCTGCGTACTGTGTCCCTTCCATTTCGGGGACAACTCCTTACTTCCTGAATGGCAGTCGGTAATGAATACCCTCGCCATTCGTTTGCAAAAACGGACTACATTATTACCGGAAGCGTTATTTACTGGAATTTCGTGATGTTATCCCTTCTTTGTCGTTCCCTCACGAGCATGTTTGTACGGAAACCATAGCCGCTCATATGTTGCTACCTCCCTTGTTAAGGGTTCTTACTAACTGCGAGCCGTGCGAAGCGCGTTGCATTATCAGAGCACAGAACTGCTAATCTACTATTTTTCTATCATAGTCTCGGGTCCGAAATCCCAGAAGAATTCTTTCAGTGTTCCAGTGATCGCTTAAGTGATTAGCTCCTATTGTCTCATTCATTTGACCCTAGGAAATCTGATCCAAAGCACGCGCCAGCAAACCCTGATGTTATGATCTCTCGCACCTTCATGAACTAATTTATACGATCATATAGTGTCTACTTAGTTCATTTAAATAGTTTTTTTTTTCTGACTGACTGAGAGCGTTACTGTTCAAGTTAACCTAACGAACACGTTTCAGGTTACGGCTAGAGTTAGGGTCGGCGATATTTTAGATTAGTTTTTGGAGTCCTACTAGGTTGATGGCTAATATTTGTGTTATTGTTGGGCTTTAGACTTAAGTATAACTCTAACCCGAATCAACCCTTGCTGCAAACTTAACCACGGCCCTATCTGTTAGTCAGATCTAAACCTAACCGTACCGCTCCTCCTCAGCAAATTAACACAACTTATACTCTAACCAAAAAAATCAGTGAAGACAAAAGCATAAACAATCCTCTTCCACACGCGTCACTGGCTAGGCTGACGTGACTTAACGAGATTTTGTCTTTTTGGTGATAACAAGAGGCCACGTAGTGATTGAATAGAGTAAGGAGGACAGCGATGTCACTGCGCTGCGTGAATAATCAGCAGCACTCCTGCATATGCTAATTTATATACACTGTTCTCCATTGTCAAGCCAAGAAAAAGAAAAAAAGTGTTTTAACAGACCAAAATAACAAGATTACCCTGAAATTTTGAAAACGGGTTAGTTATATGAAATATTGGAGCTGGGATAAATAAAAGTGCAGTACCTTTGCTGAACCATTCCAAATTTCTCTTTCTTCATGGCCTATCGCAGACTTGCCAGTGTTCACGAGATAAAGGCCAGGAAGGCAAGACAAGGGAATAGGAACCGCCGTAAGGGGCAAGGGGTAAGGGGCAAGCTTTTGAAGTGGATCGACAACTTCTTAATTGGGCGATCTCAGATTGTCCGTCTTGGCGATCAACAATCGGCGGAGGTGGCGGTTGAAACTGGGGTTCCTTAGGGCTCCGTCCTGGGCCCTATCCTCTTCCTTATATACATTGATGATTGCGTAAGTGGCTTGGACTGTGACACCGCCATGTTTGCTGACGATATAAAGCTTTGGAAGGTCATCCACAACGCAGCTGATGAAGAAAATCTACAGGTGAACTTGCATCGACTCGAGGAATGGTCGCACAACTGGCTCCTCCCATTCAATGCTACCAAGTGCAATATTCTGCGATTCGGCAGAACCAGCTCCGGGCACCAGAGAATTTACTATCTGGACGACAAACCGCTACCAGAGGTAGAGGCTCAGAAAGATCTAGGAGTATGGATCACGCCCACACTGAAGCCATCGTTCCATTGCTCAAAAGTAGCAAAATCTGCCATATCAAGCTTGTATCTAATTAAGCGAGCGTTTGCAAAGTTCGACAAAGAGTGCTTTAATAAGGTCTTCGGGATGTTCGTGTGACCACAATTGGAATTTGCCATACAAGCCTGGAGACCGTGGTCTTTCAAAGACCACAACACCCTTGAGAAGGTCCAAAGACGTGCAACCAAGCTTGTTCAAGGTCAAAGCTGCCTGCCTTACGAGACACGATTGTCTAATCTTGATCTGTTTCCTCTGGACTATAGACAGCTACGCGACGACTTAATACAAGCCTTTCGAATGCTGTGGCTTCAGGATTGTTGCCTTGCATCTGGCGACTTCTTTGAGCTGGCCACTACCACTACTTTGCGAGGACATCCCATTAGACTACGAGTGACAGGTGCAAGACTCGACACAAGAAGGTTCTTCTTCTCCAACAGAGTGATTAAGGCCTGGAATGCTCTGCTGGCCGACATAATCATGTCCCCATCCGTTGACACTTTTAAGCGGAAGTTTGACCAGTACAGCCATAAGTACCACCACGACATCCGAACCTAACACATTTCCTGAAACATATTCGCATCCACAAGTTTTTAGCGTCATATAACATACTACTCCCTACTTTTGAGTAACATTATTTTATAATTGTTTGTCCGATGCCCTGCAGTGTGTCCGGGAGATAACCCTTTGTCCAACGTCCATTATATGTCAGCCTTTTTAAATTTACAGTGTCACTGACATCAATAGGGAGCTCAAAGGCTTCGCCTATATTTCCCTTAATAAAACTGAACTGAACTGAACTGTATTACGGGTGGCCTTGTGCTAAATTCTTGGGAGTTTCCAGTAAGGGTTAAGGTTAGGGCACGTAAATATTACCATCCCTGGAATCAAACATAAGGCCACCCGTATCCCTGGAGGACAGTAAGCTCTATCAGCACCATAAATTCTGTTTACTAAAGGTCTTATACCGCGGAGGGCGTAACAGCCTGGTCAACAATTTTTGACTTAATATTTGTGAGCATAGGCAGGGGTCTGCTAGCGGAAGTCGTGCTGGCATCCATTGTCTCGTAGTTGATTTCCTGTGACCAGCTAGGGGTAGGGGTTGTTACCTCGTGCAATCTCTGACATCATGCCCCCACGGAGGTCGTTTCAGGTGAGGGACGGAGTCTACAAAGTTGAGCTGATCAATGCCAATCTCCACATAGTATGACTATTGGCCCCATTTTCAGAAGCGTTGGTTGCCACTGAAGTCCACACATTGCGTTTTTTGACCTTCGCGATTCCCTGGGGTAAAATGTATCCGCAGGGCCTGCCAAGTGCGAGGGGAGTTACATATTGGTTGATTAATGCAACGCCCATGTGCTAGGTTATGATCTTCTGCCTGTTTGTGCAGTCGTTGCCCCAGCTCGGGGCCATCTGAACATCTGATCCACTTTGATGTCAGTACTAAGGTGCACGACTTGCCACACCGATCATTGATCAGACAAACTGAGTTAAATTAAATAAGCGAATACCACTTAACTGATCTAGTGTTCGAATCCTTTATTTTTTTGCTACTCCAGTAGTAACTGAGACTGCGGTAACAAGATGCATAATACTGACAGCACAGGTACTATGCTAAAAGCCCAGTATGGTGTCTCCTGTTACCCAGTTTATAGTACTGACTGCCTCGTTTCAGTTTTAGTAATATTACGCAATTATCCCGCTATGTGCCTGATGGACTTCAACTTTCGGTTTGCCCCGATAAACCTTAGTTCAGAATAATTTACTCCAGATGCAGCTCTGATGCTGAAAAGTCGTTTAGTTTGGCGTAATGCCCAATTCTTGTTGGTAAAACACTTTACCTGCTGCTGATCGCCAAGTATTAGGATTGGCTGAAAGTCACGTAACAGCAAAAAAATTGAACATCTTCTCTTTACATCCCATTAACCAACATCCAAAGCATACGTTAAGATTCTCCATATAAACTGACCTTGTTTGACGTTAAAAATACCAGGGCCGTCCGTGGTACCAGCGGCGCAACTTTACCTCATTGTAAGCCTTTCCTGTTAGCTGATGAAATGAACAACGTGATGAATCATAATTAGGGGCATATAGATCTCTCACTGTCGATTTAACGCCCTTTTTGTGGAAATGTCAAACAAAGAGGGAACATTTTGCGTTCCAGACGAAGTACAATAGATAGGTCTCAACTTAATGACTAACCCCCGCAGATGCTTTTGGCGTATGTTAAGTAGTATTTTATGGCAGTCGCGGCACTCATTCGTCCTGCCTAGTGGATGCGAAAAATGGTGCAATTCAGATGCTGGGGCAGCAAACTAACGAAGATATAAACAAACACTTTTGGCGAAAAAATTGATCTCATTGGTCACCTGTCTGGATCGCCCGCTGTACTGGAAAAGTAAATCCTTGTCCTACGTTGGAGGGCACGAGTAATCGGGATGACCCACGGAACAAATGCCGGCTCTTTAGTGTCAGCCGGTTATTCGACAGGGAAACATGCATTGTAGGTGATTGAGTTGCAAAGGAAGGCAAATGGAAGCATTGAATAGCCAACTGATCAGATGGACCTGGAACCACTGTCGAACGATGGCCAGAACGATAGGAAACAGCCGATGATAGCTAGCTGGTTCCGGGTAATGGCCTATCAGGGATAATAATGATATGACAATTCAAAACCCTACTGAGATGCCTGCGTTGTAATCGGTTGCATTCTCTTCTGTTTAGCTATAAATGCAAGTGGATTGCATGAATCCGGCTGAACTGTTAGAACAACTCTTTCACAAATATGTGATAAAGGTTAAACGACTGTTTTATAGGGCTGTGTTTCAATGAAAACCATAAGCTTGCTTGCCTGGACTGCACTTTTTTCTTTTAGAGCTATGGGACAACTGCGCTGTGTTAAATAGTAGCATCATTTCCTAATATGTTAATTTATGTACACGACTCTGTATTTTCGAATCAATTGGCACGATCCATTTATGTAAGGGCGAAAGATGTATTACAATGAACAAAAATAGCACCAATAATCCGAACTTACAAAAAATAATCGAATGATAGGATTGTTGGAAACCCACCTGTCTCCGTTTTCCCTTTTCTCCGTCGGTTACCTAGGACTTAAATGTCAGCTGCTTTTCACGAGATAAAAGACCGCATGAACTCTGTTTACTACAAGTCGTATACAGAGAGGGGACTTGGCAGTCCGGTGAACCATATTCCTTTTGTCTTCCTTTGGACTGTCATCAGAGGTATTGCTGACATCGCGCTTCACACTAGTGTACTTTTCGAACACACTGACGTTCTTGTCAAAAATTAACTAGGTTGTAATTTCCTTTCCGATCTTCGACGGACTGCAGAGCCCTTAGATAGGGGCTTTAAAAGACAAGGCGAGTGTCTATTTGAAACGCGTATAGACCGACTTATTTGGAGTTTGAATTGATCCGTGACATTTTTTATGCAAACCAACAATGTTCATTTGCAAGCAACTGCATGCCACATTTGATTCAAAGTTTTGGCCGTTTGAAACTAAGCTTTTCTCAATTCGGGTAAAAATTTGATTCCATGGTAGAGAAACTTTTGACCTCTTGAAGTAATCCATTGACCGAGTCGGTTTCTGACTTCTTCATAGACACTGAAGAGCTGTTCAATAAGGTCATGTTGCGTCGACTGAGATAAACGATAATTAGATGGAGCAGTGTCGGCTAAATACGTTGGGAGTGGCGTAGGACTTCCAAACTTCACTCTAGCTCCTTGTGCAGCGTAGGATCTAGCGTTGCCATGTTTCGAATCCACCTAACCGTGTCTTTCATAATATTCTACTTTTTTTGTGTTCAGTGACCGACTCAAATTGAAGAATTGTTGCTGATATCGCTCGACGGTAAAGGTTTTAGATGACTTCAGCAATTCGTAGCACACCCATTCTTTTTGGCATTATTTCGCTTCCATGAATACTCTGCCTTGGTGTTGATGCTGATAGTTAACCAAGCGTCGTCCAGGGTTTCTTATGTTTTTGATTATCCTGATGGATCACGGGACAAAATGAGTGTCTTGAAAGATGTATTTTATTTGCTGTCTTTCCGTAACTTCATGCGGCCCCCAAATTCCATATGTTTGTACCGTTCCCAAAGCTAGTAAACCTCTGAAAACGTAGGTCTATAAACCGCTAATCGTTTAAAATAATTCGTGATCGATTACCGTTTCCTATTTTTCACCTTCACGTTTATTTTCGGCTGTCCTGCACGCTTCTTATTTTTTATGGCATAATTAGCATTCGAAACCATTTCCTACATGTTCTTTCAAAGATACAATATTCATCATAAGCTTCCTCGTGTAAGAAACGACTTTCAGCAGCACCACTTTCAAATTAGAATAAAACAGGCCACCTTTATCACAACATTTTCCCCTCTTCCTCACACTAAAAACATTAATCAGAATGCTCGACTAAATGTCAGGAACTAAATCTGACAACATTATTCAAGAACTTTATAACCCATGTGTTACATTTTTAGTTACCTGAATGCAGTACTTTTTAAAACCTTCGAAACAAAATAGCGCAATCTAAATTCCCCTACTTACTGGAAGGCAGCTGTGAATTAAGCATATTAGAAGTGCATCCCTTTCAAGCGATGTGGACCATCACTTTCCAGGAGCGGATGCCGTGATGATTTACTTGTGAATTTATTTATACTGATTAGTCTTGCAACGCATTTTCTTCTCTCTCCCTATTTCCATCTCTCCTCCCGCATCCTCCATTTTCTAATGACAAGTTTAGGCAGCCGTAGATGAACTTGCGCTCAGTGACTAGGCAACTCTTCAACGCGTGCCCACATGTATCAGACTTTACTGTGGGCTCTCAGTTCTCCAGCAAATGAGAGCCACAACAGCCGAACTCACAGGGCTGATAAGGCTCAAATTATTCAATCTATTGTCAACTCTCAGACCCAAACCTGTCAACGCATCGTCAAAAGTTTCCAGAAGGCCATGACTGTTTATGATGAGGGACTCAGGCGCTGGCTGAATGGACCTCATTTTGTATCATGGGAGGGGCAGTTCAATGATTAGGTTGCAGGACGCACACATCCCGTTGTGCCTTGGAGCTCAATGTGGAGCCCTCGCCAAGCGAGCATTAATATATGTAGCGTGACAGTGGACTCGTCGCGTCAAGCTGACCTGTAGTGAGATTGGACGCAGTGACCGATGTGATCTAAAGCCCTTGCATAAGGCGTTGTGTATAGGACAATCCGATCATCGTTCCCGACGATGTCTACCGTGTACCCCAACAGCAGGGTAGATGCAGTGACGGCAACTTGCGCGGGAATCCGTTTATGCTGAAAGCAGACTTCCGTTGCATCTATCAAAGTCTCCCTTCCCTGAGCGCGGTGGCGGGAAAGAATCGAGAAGACAGAAGGCGGGATCTGACGCAGGCGTGGTACCATCCCCATCCTTGAGATAGAGAGAGAGAGCTACGCTTTATTTTGAAAGTAAAATTCCAAAAATTTCAGCAAAAAAGGTCCTCCATTCACCGTGAAGAATCGTCATTGAATGCGCCTCAAAATATCGATCAAGTTGAACTTCCTTCAAAATGTTGCCAGCGTCGTGCGCTGTTAACCTCATGTTTGTTGTTCGAATAAACAAATAGGGTTAAAATTCAGTATATAATGGGTGAAATAGGCCAATCAACGTACATATAAGAGGATTCACATGCGAATGGAGAGCAGAGAAGATGGCGGCTCAATTTCAAAAGCCCCCATGTGTCTCATTTATTATGGGTTCGTAGCCTTCATAACGCCTGCCATGCCCTCACATGGACCCCGTGTTGATTCAGCGGGCTGGTTTAAGCTGACTAGTTTAAACGTTAAAGACGCCGTATGACACCCAACTCAGAACCGTACTTATAAGTACCTACTGATTTTCAAAAGTAAGAGTGTTTAATTTCGGTTGTTGTGTTCGGCACGCAACGCATACGGAGGCCTGGTAGACATGGGTTCGCTGTCAATTTCTCCAATTTCTTGTCTGTTGCAATGCTTACAACAACCTCCATCGGCCCACTTCACCCCCACACAGAAGCCTTTAGTAACCGGCACACACGACTCGGTTTTAGCCTGGTAGACTGGGGTTGACTTTCAATTTGTCCGCTTTCTTGTCCGTTGATTAAGATTTCTTTGGGTCTGCACTTCTTGTTCAGTCATATAGAGTATTTGTGCCGCTCCAACCTTTGACCTGTGATTTTTCGGACAGGCACCTTGATCACTGACCTTGCGCGAATCGTACGATGGTGATTCCCTTCACTAACCTTGGTGTTTCGCGTTGATTAGCATTGTTTTTCATTTCCCGCGCTCATTTTCAAGGTCGCAAATGGACGTATTTGATCAATTTGGGCTAAACTACAATATCTTTAAATTTCAACTTATTATTGCACTCTACCGATGTTTTGCCCCACCCTATTACCCCCGGTCCCAGATTACACGTAGCCTTTGTTTATCTTTTTCACTGGTTGGGTGTCATACTGCGTCTTTGCTGTTCAAACTTTTGAAGTTTTATTATGTAAATGCACATGCCACTGGCCAGTGACAGTACCAACTTCCAATCTGTGTTGTGTTCGTTAATTTGATATGCATCTTACAGTTGCATCCATTATGCGCACAGTACCAGCAGGAGGAGCGTCGGTTCTTGAATCAGTTTCCCATGGTGCACTGGATAGTAGAGGTCTCTTTTAGCAGCTTAACTGTGTTTACTGTATGCGTCCTATGCTTTTATTCGCTCAAAACACTATATTGTACCGGACCTTTAGGCTAACGATACTGTCAGCGCCGTCTTTGTAACAGCAAACCCCAGACACAATCTTCGACACAATGGAACTTTCCTCACGGTCGAAAAGCTCGAAGGCGACATCTGGGTCAAGAAATTTACTGACGCAAACTGGGAAACTAAGTATGTTGATTATGGCCTCCTTATCCCCTTTCAGCCGTTTTTGTGGATGGCTTAACCGTTGCCTGATGCACTGTTTCACTGTCCGTCTTTTACCAGATTCATTTGGCGCCGTTCAAAAGGTTTCTGGAGGTTTTTTCTTCATGAGGCGGAAATACAGTGGGTGGTCACTTCCGTCGGACGTAAATGCACTCCGGGCACCTATCGCATCCGACATTTTGGAACAGCCAAAAAGTTGGGCACAGGATTGGTGGACTTCATCGGTACAACAAGAAGATTCACAGTGTGTTGTTAGGATTACCGTGGAGGGCTGAACTGAGAGTGGATGTCCGTGTGCCTGTCAGAAACAATCGGAAATTTAGTATTTTTTATTAGTACTCGCTGTTAGCTCCAGGCAAATTTGTGTATATTAAATCATAAATTTTTTTATTCCTTGCTAACATTATTTGATTTCCGTTATGTGTTTTCATGGGTAACGAATCCCTTTCTGACATTTTGGGTGAGAATACATTGGAAAAGTAACACTTAAGACCGAAAATTTAATTTTATTGATCGCAGCACCCAGGAAGTGCGTTCAACGGGCCACGCGAAAGATGTGCCGGTAAAACACCGGATCCCGGTTGAAGCACCGCGCGCGCTACCCCAGTAGAGCAAAGTATGGGCATATCGTAATGAATGTCACACGTGGATGTGGCTGCACGCCGCGCCAGCCACTAGAGTCCAATCTCCGCATTAGATGGCTGACAGACTCAGGCAGTTGACTTCTACATATGATAGGAAAGACTTTGAAGACTCCATCCCAATGGCAGTTCCTCACTGTACGCAATCCTGAAGCGCTTTTAAATTATCATGACGCGTTAAAAGTCGTGACTTTGACAGGCTGTTGACTGATGGGATAACTTGGTCCTCTCGGGACATATAGGTCGGACCTCAATAGCTCCTTGTTAATGCAGCCTCTATGGCACTCTGGACCACATTGGATCAATCGCCCCCTTGTTTCTTCGGAAACTTGGTTCATCGTCCACGGACTGAGCGTACATGACTCGCGTAGACGGGTAGTTTAGCTCTTTCAACCACTGCGCTCACTCCGTTATTATTGACTCAAACTTACCACCAGGTCCAGGTGTGGGAGGGCAGAGGGAGCGCGGCAGACGCTGCGCTACTCTACTACCACTACAAACTAATTCAGGCGCATGTCACCGTCACTGCGCCTGTCATGCTGAGTGACGCACGGTGAATATCATAGCTCACAGTAGTCAAACGGTCATGTCAGATGGGGAGCTGATTCAATTCCTGACCAATCGCATCCTATTCATGTTGGTTGGAGACGAATAATAAGCCAGAAATCGTCATTGCGTCCTCTGTTGTCTCTGGCGGCAGTTTATAACATTCACATCCCCGCAAACATATGAGCCTGAAGTCACTGAACAAAATTTATGTTGCATTCAGTCAGAAATTCAAGTAAAATTACTCCTAGAAGCACCGATGCTCGTGTTATGATGGTGCTGATGATGACGATGACGACGAAAAAGATCATGAATGAAAGGCACTAAATGAACTTAAACAAGGCAAGAAAATCATAATACTGACGACCGATAAGGGAGGTGTCACCACCATCCTAAACAAAGTAGACTCCACAGAGAAGAGTTCGTCGCTCTTAAAAGACGATTCAACATGCAAACCTCTGTCTACTGACCCCAAAAATTAACAAAATTCATGCATTAAAAAAACAATTTTAACGCTATATGGGAAAGAAATTAATCTCAGGAGTTCTTGTTAAATCCTTAAAACAGGAAGAAACTACCATTGCCAAAATATACGGTCTTCCAAAATTTCACAAAGCTGGTACCCCTGTGACCGATAGTCCCGCCTTATCGATGCACCCAACTATACAATATCAAAGTGGCTATTTCACCAACTACGTTCACTTACAAAGAACGCTGAGTAATCCATTGAAGATTCCGAATTTTTCTAGACAAACTAAAAGGAGTCACAGTTACGCCTGACGAAGCAGTGGTTTCATTCGATGTGGTCTCGCTCTGCACCTCTATCCCTCTGGATTTAGCGAGACGCTGCACCGAAGAACTACTTCAGGCCTACATCCTTGATGTGCTAGATCTCTATCTACAAACCAACTTTTCTCTTTCCGACTAATGCTATCAACAACTTAAAGGAGCTCCTTTGTGCTCACCCATACACGGCTTTCTGACCGAGGGACAACTCCCATTTCTGGATGTCCTCGTCCAACGGAAAACTGATGGGTTACTCCATACATCAGTTTATCGCAAAGAAACATATTCTGAGGTCATCCTATATTTTAAGAGTAACCACCTCGTCTTTCACAAACGTGGTTCTGTCTACAGTCTCCTAAATCGAGCCAAAATACTGCGCAGGCAGAAATTAAATACCTCTTTAAGTTATTCTCCAAAAATGGATACCCGCGTGACTTCGTGCATCAATGTCTGTAGCGATAAGAAATCAAACCGAAAGTTAGTTTGAACGAAACGGTCGCTCAGCCACCAAAACTCCCCATACGTTATAAATGTATCCGAACTTGTCGAAAGACAACTAAGAAAACCCCAGATACAAGTAGCACAGCACCCGAATCTACCTTGCGCTCACAGCTTGTACACCCTAAGGACAGGGTTAGCTATCTTGATAGAAAAGGATGTTGTCAACAAAATCCGATGTTCCAGTTGTGATTTCGTTTATTGTGGACAAACTGGGAAATCCGTCGAAACCAGCATACACGAACATCAGTTTGCGGTCAGAAGACGAAACCACATATCCCAGGTTGCCATGCACACACTGGACACCATGCTTAAATGCGCATGGTAGAGCACTCGGATTGTGGGCACCTGCCCAAAGGGAAATGGTCGCAAATTCCTGGATGCAATGCACTTAGATGAAGCATGCGTCAATCGACATATCGATTTAAATGCCACATACAAAATCCTCAAGGACAAATTAAAATGCCCATGGCCAATCACGACGGGCTGACAAGATTAACTTAACACATATTGTCACAACCATCACCCAACCGTAGACACGATTTATAAATTAATTGTTCTTGTACACATCCCAAAGTCTGACAACGAGCTGGCGCACCATTTTCGAAAATTTATGCAGGAAAGTTTGTAATTTCCCAAAGAATGTCATCCCTTTTAAGTTAATATCTTGGGATACTCGTATTTCAATACCAGTATTACAATAGCAGTATTTCAATGGATTTGTACTCGTGAATTTTCAAGCTGGGCACACCAACCCGTCGTGAGGCGAAATGAACAGAGGGAAAGTGAAATGGTCAGAGGTCAGTTTGTGCTACAGGACCGACAAGGACAGACAGCCAACTCAGGTGAGAGGGGTCAGTATATAATTGCGGTAGGATTCGGGCCGGTTAGGGGGGGCTGTTAGAGCCCCCTATGTCGGAGGGGAAGGAGGATGGCAATTTAAAGTGACTACAGACGGTGAACTTAACGGTTGTCGAATCAGGATGGGGACAGAGATAATGGCGCCGGTGTTATATGTGTTAAGAGTAACAGCTTTGGTTCACCGTGTCAGGGGGAGGGGGTGGCGAGACAGTAAGATTCAACGTGGTCCAGCAAAGATAAGCAGCTGTTGTTAGGTTGTGGGCGAAAGTCAGTGAGCCGGGCACGCAGGCCTTCGTAATGAGAGTCCAGATCAACATGGTGGTTGATGCTGGTCGTGCTAGAGTGCAAGGCCTCGAGGAATTCACGTGTCTGTTTGGTGTTAGCCATTGCCACCACTTCAGTTCCGTCCCAATTGAAGCGATGGTCGAACTCAAGGGTGTGCGCAAAGATGGGTGACAAAGGGTTGCGTCGATGGATGGCTAGTTTATGTTCGGTAACACGCGTCCCAAGTCGTCGGCCGATATGACCGATATTATTACAGAGAAGTTCGCACATGGAATGCGGTATATGACATTAGTTTGCTGCTCTTTGGGTATGGGATCTTTTACTCGAGATAGTGTTGCGCGCAAGGACGATACCGGTTTCTGCGCAATGGAGATGCCAAAACTGGTTTAATTGTAGGGCGATCGCTTCGGAGATGCCTTTCATGTAGGGTAGGGAGTAGAATTTACGTGGTTGGGGTCCTCCATTAGAGCCAAAGGTTTGTGGTTGCCTCTGGGGTTTGAGGCTGCTTTTCACAAAGCTGACTGGATATCCGTTGAGTCGAAATAACCGATACAGATAAGTGAGTTATTTTTGTGTAGATCATCGCTACTACAGTAAAGAAAGGCCGGGTGGAAAGGGTTCAAATGCAGCTGCTTTTATGGGCCGCAAGATGGTTGCTTTCATAGCTAAGTAAGATACCGGCATTAGAGCCTTTTCGGTAGACACGCGTTGCGAGGCCGCCATATCAAAGTTTTTGGCTACGCACGTCGAGGAACGGAAGGATACCTCCTATTGCTTCTTCACGAGTAAACTGAATAGCTGGAAAACACTATTCAGGCTCTGATGCAACTGCTCCACTTCATAGGTTTTTATGATAAAAAATGTATCATCTACATATCAGACCCAAATGTTTGGTCTGAAGTTCGCATAACCTCCTCTTCTTGTTGTTGCAATGCCAGTTCTGCGAGTAGGCCCGATATCGGTGAGTCGATTAGGGAACCATAAACCTGTTGATAAAACTTTCCACCGAATTGACAGTAGTTTTTGAGACAGAGCTTAAGCATTTCGGAAACGTATTGTATTGGGATATCGACTGGATTATCTTGTCTCGCCACCCCCTCCACCTGACACGGCGAACCACAGCTGTTACTCTTAACACATACAACGTCAGCGCCATTACCTCCGTCCCCATCCCGATTCGACAACCATTAAGTTCACAGTCTGTAGTCGCATTAAATCGCCATCCCCCTTCCCCTCCGACACAGGGGGCCCTAACAGCCCCCCTCTAACCGACCCGAATCCTACCGCACTTATGTGCCGACCCCTCTCACCTCAGTTGGCACAAACGGGTCGTCTGACCATTTGAGAGAGGAATACGCTTTATTTTGAAGTATCATTCAAAATTTTCACTTTCTCCTCTGTTCATTTCGTCTGACGACGGGTTGGTGTGCCCAACTTGAAAGTTCACGAGTACAACTCCATTTTCTGATGAGCCTTTTTTCTTCATTATAGCATCTCGGAATGCACTCTACCTCAGCATTTCCATATATATCAGTATCAGTATTAAGTAGCAGTATATTTGAGGGAGATGTAGGTGAGTCACCTTTGAATTCCATATTTGTACATGTGAGTTGTGGTATCAAAAAAATAGTATCTCGATATGTTTGCGAGGCCAATTGATATGAGCCAACTGGCTGGAACATAGTTGGAAAAGAGCAAACAGTGAAAAAAAACTCCCAGTGATATTTAGGAGAAAAAACTGTCGCCCTTGGGGAACAGGGTCAACCGGGGTGCATCGCGGAGGTCATGTGAATCAGCACCGTAGTGCGGAAGGTGCAGCAAGATGCTCCCTTGCTGATTGCAGAGTCTGTTGAGTGATTTCAAACGGCGAAGATATCCACCCAGATCATCCTCAGTCCGTTGCGGGTAAAACCTAGGGAGAACGTTCATACACCGCATAGACAATGGCCGCCAGGTCCCAGCTGATGCGGACACTCACAGTGTCACCAAGGTGTGCAAATAATTAAGCAGCGAAGACCTCAGGGGACCTCAGCATGGGAATTATGGGAGAATCCAAGCCCTCGAACGAAACAAATAATAAACATGAATAAATGTTACTCAAATAAAGCTAGTAGTATCATAAACAAACCTTATTTGCTGACGTCACTCTTGCAGCTTTCAGTTCGTGTTGTAGCATCGCACCATTATATCGATCTTACTTTCGCTTAAAAACCTCCAAGGAGTCCGACATAACAACATCCATAGGAAGACTCTTCCAAGCTTCAACCACCCTTTTGGAGAAGAAGTACTTCCGAGTGTCTAGCCTTGCTCCAGTCACACGTAATTTGAGAGGATGACCTCTCAAGCTCGTTAATGTTGCTAACTCGAAGAAATCACTTTGGACGAGACAATAGTCCTGGACGCGTAGTATGCGGAATGTTACTATCAGGTCTCCACAAAGCTGGCTATATCGCAAGGGAAAGAGATTGAGATTCGCAGCCGTGTTTCATAAGGCTGTGAGCCATGTCCAAGGACAAGTTTGGTTGCTCGCCTTTGGACCTTTTCGAGGATGTTGATGTCCTTCGCCGTCCAGGGTCTCCAAGCTTGGATAGCGGACTCCAACTGCGGCCGCACGAATGTTTGGAAGACTTGGGTGAAGCAGTTGGTAGTGAAGGCTGAAAAAGGTCGTTTAACGAGGTACATCCTCGACATAACTGACTTCGCTACCTTTGCACAATGTAGGGAGGGTTTAAGCGAGGGCGTGATCCAGACTCCCAGGTCCTTTTGGGCATCCACTTCTTTCAATGGAATGCCATTCAGATAGTTACCCGTACGGTTCGAAGGATTGCTTTTCCCGACTCTTATGATGTTGCACTTGCTCTCATTAAACGGCAAAAGTCAGTCATTTGACCATTTCTGGAGTCGATTTAAGTTTGCTGCAAGTTCTATTCGTCAGCCGCAGTTTGAATAACACGCCAAAGTTTGAGATCATCGGCAAACATGGCAGTATCGCAGTTCAGTTCGTTGGCACAGTCGTTGATGTAGACAATGAACAAAATAGGGCCAAGAACAGAGCCTTGGGCAAAACCACTCTCAACCTCAACCTTGGTCGACTGTTTGTCGCTGATGTGGACATTTTGCGAGCAGTCAGCTAAGAAGTTTTCCATCAATGTCAGAAGTCTACCTCTTCTTCCTATTTAGATGAGTTTATAAAGAAGGCGGTGGTGTGGCACGCTATCAAAAGCCTTTTTGAAGTCGATATATACTGCGTGCACCGTAATACCTCTATCGACCGCCTTAGTCCAACGTTCTTAACAGTAGAGCAAATTTTTGACGCAGGACCTACATCTACGGAAACCGTGCTGGACCTTGGAAAGCAGTTGGTAATGTCCTAGGAATTGCATTAGTTGTTGCTTAATTATTTTTTTCATGACTTTGCAGCAAACTGAAGTTAGACTGACCGGTCGATAATTGTTTGCAGAGACCCGGCTGCCACCCATATGGAGCGGCGTAATCTATGCGGATTTCCAGTCAACTGGTAGACATCCGGTCTAGAAGGATATTTGAAAAAGCTTAGAGAGCGGTTTTACCAGTTCTTTCGCGAGTTCTTTCAATACCTTTGCAGGTACTTCATCGGGACCCGGTGACTTAGATTCCTTAAACCCCAAAAGTTCCTTGAGGACAATAGTCTCGGTGAAATGAAAAGTCTTGACTATTGTATTCATTCCTAAGCCATCAGTAGGGTAATCGTATCTCGTTTTCTGTGTGTAAACAGACCGGAAAAATGCCGAAAGATTATCAGCCTTCGCATTTCTTCAGTAAGGTCTATACCCTCGGCGGTCCTCAGCAGGGCTATCGGATCCTTGTTCTGTGTATTCTGCCTGAGGTAACCGTAAAACACTTTCGGGTTCGCGGTGGCCCGGATCAACAGGTCCACTTCGAAATCGATATATATATGCTTGGGTTGGATTTATATATGCGTGTTCCGCCACGAGCATAAAGATATTACTGAATAGAGCACCAGGATTTTAGAACCGATATGCCTAAAAAACGAAAATCCGCCATAAATAGTACACGAAATGTCATGATTTCCACTTTCTCATGCAAAAACCGGATTAAGTGATCATTTGACTAAACTATACATGAATTGGGACGATGTTCAGGCAAATCTGAAGACGTCCCGATTATTCATAGAATTTATGACTAGAAAGTTTCTTTGTTTTAAGCAGAAGGTAATACGTCAAGGTCACTCCCCTGTCTCCCGAAGAAAGACATGATTCCTAGAAAGTATCACAATTTCTCATTTGCGAGAAAATCTACTGTTGTATTACAAGCTTGTCACCATAGATTATGATGGCAAGGGCAGCGACCGGGAGACAAATACTTATCTAGGGGACATAAGGCCGGCCATAGCACACCAGCAGTATTGGATCAGGGTTCGCTACATGCGAGATAGATTCTTTATCCACAGAGTACGATCTTACATAATTTTATCACCCATCGGAACTCTCAATCTTCTCTTCACTTAAATCAAACCCAGACTGGGTGAAATATTGATTAAAGTAAAACCCAAGAAACACAGAACTAATATGCAAATTATGTGGTTGAGGTTTAGATTTCAGACTGACAGACAGACAGACTGACATCTTTGGTGAAGTATTGAAACAGAAATGTAATATTTACACAACTTAAACCGCAGGTGGTACTGGCAGGACGATTGTTCCAGTCAACCAAAATTTTCTAGACGTTCTCCTCATCTGTAACACAATGGACGCCTTTCAAAAGCTTAAGATGATCCGCAAAGATGGCACACCAACAGTCCTGTTTCTCATTAACGAAAATGATAAAAAATGGTTGTTCCCAACATTTTGCTTTGTGGAACACCAGCATCTGTGATTGCTTGCTTTGATTGATCTTATAACAAGACAACTTGGGAACGACCGACATTAAAAACTTAATCC
Organism: Schistocephalus solidus; assembly: GCA_017591395.1. Classification (NCBI taxonomy): domain Eukaryota; kingdom Metazoa; phylum Platyhelminthes; class Cestoda; order Diphyllobothriidea; family Diphyllobothriidae; genus Schistocephalus; species Schistocephalus solidus. The sequence goes on along the minus strand of WEDG01003375.1, from coordinate 32,467 downwards.
ATTAAACAAGCCTGTTTCTGATACTTTTAAGTGTCGGCTGGTGAAATGTTAACTGGTTAGGCTCATAATCAAACGCTCCGCTTGATAAATTCACACGGTGAACTTAACTGCAGTCGCCTAGTCGGAGTAACTACAATCAACGTCGGCACAAGCTGAGGCTCCGTGTTTATTTCGATTCAGGAGCGTTTACGTTAAAGAGCGGTAGAACAGTCAGCCGAAGACATTTAAAGTTCCCACTGTGAAGCCTCCTACTCTCAGTTAGCGTGAAACAGTCTCTGTTTACGCGAAAATATTTTGGGCCTCCAAAATTCACTGAATGATCAAGGACACTTGGTCTTACCAAAGATACATCTCAAGAAACAATTTTCAACCTGTATCCTGGCCTTAGCAACATCAATTTTTCCGTAACAGACAGCTTTGGTAAGTGAAACTCCCTGTGCCGGAATGCATATCGTATCATCGAGGAAATCGGGAGCACCTATCCAATATGAACTGAGGCTAAATATACCTATTACACTCAGCGAATACTACTGCAGCTTATTCAGTTCAGCTACAGGAACGAAATAATAAGCGTTTTATATGGTTTGTCTATGCCATAGTTCTGTTTGGAACTTGCTGTATTTTAGGCTTACTTAATTTTTTTAGTAAGGTCTATAATAAAGTACCTATGCCCAACGGTGATTGACCGACTGATAATAAAGCCATTCTCATCGAGTAAGTCAGTTAAACTGGGACTCATAATTGGATTTATTCGGACTTGGGTGCTAAACGTGAGCCATGGAGCATAGAAGAAGACGTTGTATTCGGTCGTTACAGAAGAAACGGCGGCTAACCGTTAAATACATGGCCGAATATCCAACCCAGTCGTGCATAAGAGAGCAAAAAGTATCCTTCTATAGCGATAAAGATAAAAATTAAAAAAATTGCTAGTCAGCTAGATTTAGAGAAGTTTCTACAGAAATGGACAACATGCGTTTGAAATTAGGTAATATTTTACTAGCCTGAAATTCCACCGGATAAGACAAACTGGAAAGGGAAAATCCTTGCTGTACGACTAGGGCTCTTGTCTACGTCTTTTATACCTCTTCTGTATATTCTGCCACTGCTTTGGGCACCTCTTGTAGTTACTTCAAAATTTTTTCGCGTTGAAATCTTATATGCTTTAATGTAATGCCCTCAAGGGAGGGGCCCATCGGTTAGCTGGAAGCCTGAGAACTCTCAGCTGCGGAAAACTGAAACCAAGGATCCTTGGTTTCAATTTTTCATAACCGTTTTCAGCAACTGCGGGTTGTAAGTCTTCCAAATTTCCCCTTCTTTACTACATATCCCCAGTTTTCTGCTAAAACATGAGTTATTAGTTTGTGGTGGATAATTGCGCAGGATATTCAACAGACCCTGACTACCGACCCAATACGTATGTTTGCATGACCCTATAGGCCCGTGCAGTGACCAAATACGAATGCACAATGTGTGCATGAAATCGAACGTGACAGGGTGCTGACGCTGGTATTCCAGCCATGTTGCGACGGATTAGCGTGTCCAACCGGGCCAATATGTGATTCAAATTTTTGGTCAGTGGGGCCAGTTGACCGTGTTTTGGCCCTGTTGGCGGTTGCCTCCTGCTTCATTGTGGTATTTCCATCGTGATGGATTAGAACATGTTTGACAAGAACTGAGAGGGACAGACACGATTTGGCAGTTAGGGCAGGTAGGTGAGGTTTGACCAGCGATGTCAGTGCTTTAATGTAGGAAGCTGTTGGTCTGTGGCACTTTGATACTGCGCGTTTGTTGACTTATATCAGTCTTCTGCATCCAATTGACTAAGCAGATTGTTATTCTATTGTTTGCGTCAGTTTTCCACGCTTCCAAATCCGGGGTACTTTAGAAAATTCTTCGAGGTATCATTGTGGCGTCCGTGTTGTCACAGTTGTCTACGGACACTAGTAACAACTTTATCGCGAAAGCCGCTCTGATAGATGTAAATGAACTATCCTTACAGTTTAAACCTCATGAAAATTTGATCTCAACGTGACGAAAATACACAACATGCAATTCGTCTCCGGAATCTGAGTGAGTATCATCCGCTCCAGCTGTTTTGCCTCTAATGTCCTTTAAGAACAGCTTTAAGTGGGAATAGTTTGGCTTTCTTGTCTAGATATTATAGAGATTGGCCAGGTTTCCGAGCGATGAAAAGCGTTGCCATCACGAACGTCCTATGTATGGAGAATTTCGTATTAATGACCTGCCAAAAGCCTGCATTGCAACGGTTTGCTGTATTGATAGTTATTCAGCTGTTAGCGCATCCATAGATAGAAGGAACGCGATCCCGTTGAACGCCTGACTCAACTATAGTGTTCAATGCACGGTCATCGTCGAATAAATGTTACTGTATCCTGGTGCTGAAGTTTTTATGACGGAATACATGCGACCGATTTTGCATATTTTCGTGTCAAATTAATTAGTTTGTAGATGCAGTGGACCTGTGCATCATCTGCCGCACTCTCTTCCATCGCCCTCATGAGCCCGGTTTCAGGACTACGCCAGTATGACCGAAAGTGAGATTGGGTGCAGTGAGCGATAACTAAACGGCCCGTCTACGAGTGTCACATACGCCTATTCCGCGCACGATGGATCAGGTCTTCTCAAAAACAAGAAATAAGCGATTCGGACCCCATCTGAGTGCGAATGCCATTAAGGCCACGTGCGGAAGGAGCCATGACTTTTAGTGCATCATGATGGATTCGAGCGCGTAAGATTTTTATGGTGAGAAGTTCTTTGCGGACGGAGTCCTCGGAGCCGATCTCAATCTTCCATCTCCCATGCACTAGTCCGTTGTCTGAACTGACTTGCCATGTAATTCAGGGATTGGGCAAAGTTTGTGGTAGAGCTCTAGCCCGTCTATACGCCCCGCACAATACACAAGGTAGTCATTGATCCAGTTTCAAATGCTAATTATCCACAAATTACGTGTTCTACCGTATGGACCTGGCAGGAGAATGTCTCATCCTTGTATATATAGAGGCTATGAGTGACGGACAAACCAGTTTAAGGTTCTCAGCCTCTTACAGTCCATATGAAGACCTCTCCGGTTGACGTTTGTTGCATTCGCATGTTCACTGGCACACTGCCAGTTACTCCCACGAGATTAATTTTGCAAGTCTGTTATAAAAATTGAAAATTTATTGAAAACACTAATTTTCAGAACTGTTCCCGTTGTCATTTAATAAAAATTCTTATGGATTCATCACGCGTTCCTGGAACTAGTTATGCTGATTTTCAACTTTCGTTTTTCAGATTTTATCTAAGAACACTCAGAATCCGTCGCCTAGACCCGAAGTACTTTAACATTCGCCTCTCCTCTTCTGTCCCGATGCAGTCATTCGGTAACCGGCGCCTCGAGGAAGATGATGACGTTTTTAACGAGAATGCATGGTATTTAGTTCATAAGTTTTTGTGTTTGTTGGTATTGTCAGGTACTGTTTTCTACCCAACCTCTTCTTAAGTATTTGATAATGCCCGAGAATTTCCCCAGCTGCACCTCCTGCAATTTAGCGCTATCAGCTGCGTACGTTTTCCGGCCTCCCAGTAATCCTTGCCTCTTATGCAATTAGAGTTACGGGCTCTGGCTAATATGGAGTTTGACCGGTTGATTTTCCAGGCATACTGATCGTGGCTTAGTTGATAGTCGCATCCTGCGTATTTCATTTAGTATACTCTGGATGTACCCACCCAGCGGGCCACGCTGAGGATATATCAACCCAAAATGAGGGTCAGGTTGGGGCATAACACGCACTTTCCAGACTGAGCTGAGTCTGTATATCCCATAGCAAATACAACACAGAGGAAGGTTTGGTGGCACGGCTAGACCCGGGCTTCATGCGCGTCAGCCATTTGCGCAAAATCCCAGCATCAGATGGCTGATCGGCTTGGATAGTGTACTTGTACATGGGAGAGGGAAGATAGTGTGGTCGACTCTGAGGACTCCGTCCCCATGGTACTTCAGCACATTTCTGCACTGTACGCAATCCGACACTCTTTTAAGATCATCACGACGCACTAAAAGTCGTGGCTTAGAAGCCTGTTAACTGACGGAAGATTTTGGTCCTCTCAGGACGATAAGTTAGGCTGCAGTGGCTCTTTCATAATGTGACCTCTATAACGATCTCTTGCATGGGATCTGAGGCATCCCTTCTTTGGCAAAAACCTGGTCTACTGGGCGGGAGAAGCTCGAATGTTGCGTGCGTAGACGGGCTATGTGACCTTGTCAACCACTACACCCGATATCGCGTCTACTCTTCTTGAATCTCTTTTGAAATCAGGCTCAAGTGAGTGAGGGAGGAGAGGGATCGGTGGATGCTGCACAAGTTTGATACCGCACAAATAGTTTATGCACAAGCCACAGTCTTGCGCCCACCTCGTCGTGAGGCACACGATGGCTATCGTCGTTCAAGACGGCAGGTATATTTGTCTCTAAACTTGCCCTCGTAGCGTTAATTCTAATCGTAAGAGGGCAACAATATACAATTTTAACGAAATTTTTGGCAGGATTGTTAGAACAAACCCAAGTTCACTTGGCACCATACGATCACCAAGACACCTCAATTCGTGGTTTACGAGCTTGAAGCTGTACTATCACTCGAATCTTCTCTAACGGTATCCCTCTGAGGCAATAACGTACTTATGTGAATAAATTTGAGGGAATGAGGTTTAAATCGGAATACTGATAGAGGAGCTAAGACGACTATTTATTCCCTGTGTATTGAATGTGCAATTCAAACTTGATGGTGAGTTCTATCGCCAAACTGACTGCGTACTTATGGGCGCACCTTTTGAATCACGGCCTGCAGGTGTTTATCTGGGAGCTGGGGAAAGACCCAGCTTACACAGGCTATAGAAAAACTGCATTTCTATGACGAATACGCCAGTGATATGTTTGAAGTGGCCACTGATAATCTCGGATGGACCATCTCCCTTAAATAATCCATGATCAATTAGAAACCGAATCATTATTTTCACTCCTAGACGCCTCACTGAACATGGTTGCGTCCTTAGGAATGCTTTTCACAATAAAATCTTGGCGGAACAAAATACAAACCCCCACAGCAATTTTTCTCCGGCCAGAGTCCGCGGGCATTTTGAAAAGAGTAGTTCCTTTCCGTAGGACATTTTTAGAGAAAAATCGGTACGAGGGCAGATCCACGGAAAAATCTGGAAAACGGTCTGCAAACTCGGAGGGATGTTTAGTCAAAAAGACATCTTTCCTCAGATTTCCATTTGACGAAGATCTAGCATACAGAATGCTGAGTCATCGTTCGAATTTGGCTGTACGATTAGACCCCAACTTGACGTGAATTCTAACAGTAATCCGCTTTTTATCCAGAAGATTGCCTCTTCAGACTTCATCAGTGTGCATCCATTCATTCCCTTGTACCTGTGAAGTAGGTTATGGATGTCGGGTATTTAAACACTACCCAGCCTGGGTTGGGGCATAGCCAAGTCCGCCTTCTGGCGAACATGGTCACAAGACGGATGTTAAAGAGGCCTCATGCTCTGTGCAGGGTACCATTGACACGTAGACTTCCCAGGTTGAAAATGCACCTTGTTGGCTTCGAAGTTGTCCGAGCGCCTCATCGCTACCCGCATTTTCCCCTATTTGGCACGCAGTTGTCACCTGTGCTCGGCGCAACGATCGAACTCTGGTGTCTGCTCCGACTAACGGCTAGCTTGTTTATATCCTAGCCTGGTAAATCTTTTTGTCGGTTTATAGTCTGGCTTGTGTGTGAACCAGTCACGTTGTGGCACGAATGGAGTAGGTTTGCGCCTAGGCTTATTACTGGTAGTCGAAACACTGGATCACTATGAGATTTTGGGGAGAGTGAGGTCGAGTCCGCTAAAATCCTCACCATATTCGTCACCTCCGGCACCAACCCCTGAAGAGTTCCACAGAGAAGACGACATCCAGCCAGGAGGGCGACCAAACCGAATCCGAGTCGTTTGCCCAATGCATCAGTGGTGTCACAGGAGTAGTTGGCAGCTATCTGGAGCGTCTTCCCAGCCCTACTCAGGAGACTATAAGAACTGCCGTAGGCAAATGCTGTTTCATGCAGTCCACCAGGTCGACCGTGGTTACTTGACGCCTGCGGTCGAAGCATGAAAAAACAAATACCTGTGCGTTCGTCTCGTTTACGATAGCCCAACGTCCAACCCTCTGGTCATCGCTCTTCCCACAATAACTGCTTCTTCCACCATACTAAAACTCCCGTTCATCTTGAATGTAATTGTACAGGCCTGTTGGTGATTTTATGAAAGCGGCATTCGGAATACACTTATTCTAGCTTGGAGGTAATGAGAAGGCTATTCAAACGCTGCGAAAAGCACGCGCAAATGTTTTCATTCTTCCGATGAGATCAACGCACCCTAATAGCGGGAGTCTTTCCGAATAAAGTTTTGTCCCCTTCGAAGACTTTCAGTTTGCTTTCGCAGCCTATGAGTTTTAATTTGTGTATAAGGAGTTTTGATAAAAGTGCAGGTATCTTAGGAGTCTTAATACATATCTTTTTCTTTCCAAAGGGACAAGTACGAATGGACAGAAGAAATGGAGCGAGAGGCCCAGAATATGATAGATCTGGTGTCCCAAGAGCCTCTGCCGGCAGAAAAGCGAGGTAGTCGCTTCATCTAAAAATCATCCGGATGTTTTCAGAACACTTTCTAAAAAATGCAGCCAACTTTTGGGATGAATTTTATGACCACCACGAGAGCCATTTCTTCAAAAATCGCAAGTGGCTCACTAGGGAGTTCCCGGAGCTACTAGACCGCTCGCTGGCCTCCGGACCATTCCGGCCATCAGAACACGTAGACTTTCCCGGTCAGTCCTCCTCCTTCCGAGTTCTAGAGGTTGGGTGCGGAGCAGGAAACACCGTTACTCCCATACTCGAGGCCAAAGAGTAAGACTTCTCGGCTTTTATGCGCAGTTTTCATAAACTCTAGACGCGGAGTCGAAGACACCTTCATATACGCATGTGACTTCTCTGAAAAGGCAGTTGCTCTAGTGCGGAGTTCCTATCTCTACAGACCCGAGCACTGCTTAGCCTTTGAACAGGACATTTCGAAGCCCAATCTCACTTGGCCTTTCCCACCGGGCAGCATCGACGTAATCTGCATGATCTTTGTCCTCTCTGCTATCAGTCCGGCTGAGTAGGTTTTTTCCAGTGCGTAATACGCACCCTAAAAGTTTTTCGCAGACCATATGCAACCTCCGAGATTGTCTCCGTCCTGGCGGGATGATCCTTTTCCGTGACTACGGCCGCTTTGATATGGCCCAACTGCGGTTCAAAAAGGGTCGATGCATCAGCGAAAACTTTTACACCCGTGGAGACGGAACTTGTGTCTACTTCTTCCAGCAAGGTACCGTTCAGTTCTAAAATGATCATTCTGCCTTCTTATCAGAGGAAGTGCGAAGACTGTTCACGGAGGCCGGCCTCGTGGAGGTGGAGAACCACATGGATAGGCGACTTTTGGTTAACCGTCGTCGAAAGCTTAAAATGTATCGCGTTTGGCTGCAATGCAGATATCAGAAGCCGATAGAGTAGCCGACTGTTGTGTATAAAAGTATGTATTGCATTTTTGTTTCGTAGAGAAAATCAGTTGAAAGTCGATCCGAACTCGGTTGGTTGTAAAGGGGTGCAACCTGAAGTGGGACTAGAGTGACCCAGGGGCCACCTAGTGTATCCCCAGCACTAAAGGTTCGCGTCCTCTCTGGTTTGCCTCGAAACTGAACGCCGCGGCTGGGTCACGGGTGATAGTCTAAAATGCAAAAACCGGGGCTATTCGGTTGTCTTAACATCTGCTGCAAATATTTACGGAAGCAGTATGATCCCCAAGTAAACTGCATAAGAGCAGCACTTGTTTTATAAGAAAAATGGCACAGGGCTGTTGCTGTGGGTTCCGAACAACACTGCGCAACCCTACAAGGTCGCGAGGATCGCGCAGTTATATTTACACTGATTTGTGTGAGTGGGAGCAGCCAACCGGGGTGGGGTGGGATGACACTACACACATGACGAGCGCAAACATCGATCCATCACCAAAAAACGTATTTAGGGATCCGGTCTATTTGCACTGATATCTAGGGTTAGTTAGTGTTAAGAAACCTAGGTCCCATGGACCTAAGCTATTTGTCTGCGAGCCTACATGTGTGAGAAGCACTACGCCTGTGTTAAGTAGGTTAAAAGCATGAATGACCAGTAATAACAGAAGAGGAAGCCCGAAGTTTAGTCACAGTCTTAAGACCGAAGCTCGAATAAGGTTGCGACTCCACTACCAACATGATTTTTCATTATCGAGTGATGCTGGCTTGTTGTGGTGGTAAACAAACAACTCTCCGAACCAACCACACACTGGATCCATCACTGATTCAGTAAGGAGGAAGGCGTCGACAAACAAAACATGCAAAACCGGTTTTGCTTGATAATTCTGAAATGCGCTGGCCTGATGCACATTACAGACTGCTCGAGAAAGCCAGATTTACTTCCCGATGATGATCTGGTTACGCGCTCCGCGTATGGGCGAACTGACGAAGGCAGCTGCAATTAACAACAATGTTCACTTAGCCCGCACACACACACACGAATCAATCAAATGTCTGTACAAGCCTGGAGGCCGAATCTTGCGTCCTGATCAAAGATTTACGTTTGGATCCTGAACGCTTGGTTGTTCATCTACTACCCCAATTGATGGCTGTAGTGACGTTAAATATAAAATCAGCTGTTAGGTCAACCGTCTTATCAGAAGTCGCCATTTAAGACTACGGAAAGCCATGCTAGGTTTGTGTTTTTTAATATTGCTGGCAGAGACAAGGGAAACTGGAATGGCCCAGGTGGTTCACCACCCGAGGATTGAAACCTCGACCCGTTGATTAGAAGTCCAACACCACGTGGGGTTGGGTATGACTGGCCGACGACGGCTACTAAGCCAAAACTGACAATTCCAGTCCCCCTTGTCTTTGCCGGCAATAGTAATCTGCCTATTCTACTACTTGCCGCTGTAAGCGACTGCTGGCGGGACTCGAGAGTGAGCCTCAAGGCAGAGCGGAACGTGTGAATTCCGTTAGCGATCGGTGAGCGTTCCTCAAATAATGATACTGTTGTCTCAGACTTTGAAAGTGGACAGTAGTCTCACTCGATCGATACATCAGACGATAAAATTACCCCGAACAACAATTCTTCCTTCTTTATATATAATAATTATGCAGTTGTTTCTCGTCTATCTCGGACTCGTGTCCGCTTGGTCTCCTGTCTTCCAACGTGAGCTGACTGGAGCCAGACTACTGACAGAATACGGTGGTGATAATGATCAAGCAAAAAGGGTTCGGTTCCAGTAGTCACCTGACGTACCTGCTGGTTCGTAGTCTGTCAGTGCAGAGTAGTCGGGTGTCAATGAGGTGCATCAAGTTCCACAAAGTGGCTCGCTGGTGGGGCGTAGCGAGCCCAAAGAATGCCCGCAGCAGAGCAATATTCCGATTCAGCAGAAAAACACCATAACGATAGGCGGGCAGGGAAACATTTCGCTGAATGTAGAGTGGAAATCTGGTAAAAGTAAAAGCAATACAAATAAATGAGAATATTGAAGTAGAAGGCAGTTCAAGAACGGACACGGCGGATAGACTCACTAAGATATCCTAGTTCGGTTATGACCGCCAGTTGATGCCGTTACCGGAGTGAGGGTCAACACCCGTCCCATTAGGCACTTTATTTGTCAATCCATCAATGCAACTAACCTTTATTGAATACCTATGCAAATAATTAAAATGAAATGATCCTGATAACGAACCGTGTGGCAAAGACATGGCAATATTACTGCTTCGGTCACGAGTGTTTGGTGAGAATTTGTGGGAAAAAATGGCCGGGTAAAATCAGTAATTGTAATGAGTGGGTATTTTTGAAAGGTGCGACTTGGGATTTGTATATGCACGTTACAAGGTTAGGGCTCCACAAAGAATCCTGCCTAACCAGGTTGGTCAAAATAGAAAAGTGAGCATTCACCCTTCACCGACTGGCAGTCTGAATCCAATAACACGGTTGAAGGGCAAAATTGCCCCAGCATAAGTGATGACAATAGTTTGCAATGTCGCATACAATTTTTCTTATCACAAAACCGACAATGTCAATAGGCCACGCAGTGAATTCCGATAACCTAATTCCGGTTTTCAATTGCGAACAAGGTTTGCGCGATCTAGGATGACCATGTACGCAAAAAATCGCTTCGACGCATCTGATATGAAAAACTATTTGCGGACTATGGCAGACGTTGGCCATTTAAAATATGAATGTCCAGTTAGGTGTAGAATTCGTAAAAAAATCTGTTCCAGGGAAACATTTTGGAAGAATACGATGACTTATCTATTGGCCACTTTGAGAATACTATTTCAGGATGCGAACAAAAATATTTGCGGGCCTAGGCTCTACATAAAAAAACGTGTGCTGATCGATCGGGCAATTTTTTTAACGAGAAAAAGGGTCCGGATAGTTCTAACACAGTCCAAATGCCTCCTTTTACGCGCTAATGGCGGAGTGGAAGTAAGTGCCATTTTTGCAGCGGGTAAAGTCGTTTAGGGTGAGGTAGGGCGAATCGTTTCGGGAACTGGGCTAAGATCGAAAAGCTCCAGCGGGATATGGCTGGCCACGACTCCCTGTTGAGGCAGGTAGTGATTTAGCTAACTCTGAGAATCCGCACACACCCAGGTTAGCTACGTACCACCTAGATTCTCACTGCACTCGCAATTGCACAGGTCGAACGATGCGACTAGGTCACGAGAACACAGAATGGTTTTTTATAAGTTGAATTTGCTGCCACATCAATTGTCAAACCAGAAGAAATTCGAACTACCCGAGAGATGATCGAGGCGTGAGAATCGAGTCATTACTTGGCTAGCAAATGTATCGAACTTCGTTCCTTCTTGGCAAGTCCTGCGTAAGCTGGTTGACCTTGCTTCTTCGTACATATCCCTGGCGACGGATTCGGGAGCCATCCCGGAGGCTCAAAATAATAAATTACTCTTCCCGGTACCTTTATTACCATCAGTCTAGTTAGTAGTACAAGTGGCCCCATCTAAGTCCATCTAAAATCAGAGACTTGACGATATACTACTCTGGAAAATTGAAAAAAAAGCCGAGTGAGTCAACTTACCGTCGCTCTCCGTCCTCTAAATGAGCAATGACGGGATCAATAACGTGGGATCGGCAGCTACCCATCGGAACAGTGCTCAGCGGATAGCGTAGAGGAACATCAAGAATGGCAGAGAGGATTTGCAGGAAGGAGACCACGTGACCCAGACTCACCGCCGCAGTTTGTGCCTTGTTCGCCAGCAAGAGGGTACGCGCAGATTGGGTCAGTCGAATGGACTCCTCTGCAGGCGGTTGCATCCCTCCGGAGGCTGCGGCAGTGGCACCGGTTGTTTGGCCCGCGGCTACGGAAGAGAGCTTCGGCTGAAGGCCGTCGCCGACATCCAGCCAGGAGGCAATGGAGGTGGAGCTGGTGCCGGGTGCATCACTGTCCACCAGCACAGTCCGACAGATGCTTATTAACTGCACCGAAACATAAGAAGTGATGTGTTTTTATCACCCCGTTTTTTTTCGGGCCCCCGAGTGCGATTAAATCAGACGGAGCTGCAGGAGTACTGCATTAAAAAAGCGACAATGCCTCAGGTTGATGTCGTTCCTGCGAAAAAGCACAGATCATTAACTTGCCGAGGAAGAGTCTCCCGTAATACTACTACTACTTGACATTCTGTGAGGACCTGGTTCCCCGGGTTAACTAGACTGGCTTGATGACAAAATGCCGCTCCGCATATCCGCGGATAATTTTCATCCTCGTTTTTCAACCTTTTGTAGGGAATACGACTGGGATCACAACTGATCTCGTCAGCCACGATTACGTCCCGTGCATTACTAGCCGATGTGAGGCGGCTAATATGGCCCACTTTTATACTGCTACAAAGATCAGCTTAAAAGAAGATTCCTTGCTCTGGTCAGAGATGCCGCGTATGAATATTTCGGCTTGTACAACGAAGCTGGCGAGTAAAAACATTTGTTTGAGAACCGATCAATGCCTTTCGTAGTCTAGTACTAATGGGGTGGCAACGAACAAGAGAACAAAATCCGTTGCGACAATGTAGACTAGACTTACATCACAGTAGTTTTCCCACATTAACTTATTTTGGGATAAGCAGGACATTGACCGGGTCTTAGCGCTCAGAGAACGGTTCTGCTTGTACAGTTAACGGGAAAATAAGAATCCCCCCGACGACTGGAAGTATCTTTTACCTTAGCTGCTAACGTCAGGAAGATGGTGGCGGAGGATAGCTGAGAAACACACGGCTTTCCTCTGGTGAGCCAAAAGATGCGGTTAATCCTAACTACTGGGGAAACTGATTCACGTGTTGCGGTATAAAGCATTCTCATAGAACTTCATCATATACCCCCACGAACGCAGAGGAAAAACAAGCCTGTGTGGCAATATTCGCGTAAACTCTACTAAGTGATCTGAAGACCAGTTGGCCAGCATACAAGTGCTTTTGATAAATTCTCATCCGGCCTGTAAATTTAAATGGGAACAGGCTACACGCTAAAAATGCGATCAACAATGTTCGCCTTGTTATACGACGGAGTCGCGTGAATAGGTAGGTGGTGATAAGGGAACACCTCCCGCATGACTGAGAAAGGCGAGGTCAAGAGCATTAACAGCGCTATTCTTACATACATAGTGGATTCCGGACATCATATGGGCCTTCAGAGAGAGAGCTACGTTTTAATTTTTGAAAGTAAAAATTCCAAAACTTTCAGCAAAAAAATGTCCTCCATTCACCGTGAATAAGGTTGGGCACACAAACCACACAACACTGGAAGATCACAAACGAATGGCTGAATAATGCGTATACTTGCATCATAAAGAATCCACCTTGAATGCGTCTTAAAATACCGACCAAATTGGACCAGCTTCGTGCGCTGATGAACTCATTTTTGTTGTTCGAATAAACAAATAGGGTTGAAATTCGGTATACAATAGGTGAAGTAGGCCAAACGACGTACATATAAGAGGATTCATATGCGAATAGAGAGCAGAAAAGGTGGCGGCTCAATTTAAAAAGCCCGCCTTCAGTGTGATTTACTGAGTCAGCGTCTGCTAGCACCAGCAGAAGCGACGGCCACCAGGTTGATGAAACCGGTCTTGTGCGCACGAAAGAATCTCCTGCAAACGCCAACGACCACTTAACTACATGTACTCCTCCACACCCTCTCCTCCCCTTAAACTGCTCCACTTGTATGAACAGACGAATATTGTTGATCGCATGTTTTAGGTTGTACCCCGTCCCCATATATATGCACTGATCCGAAGAGAATTTACAAAAAGCACGCATAGGCTCGCCAACAGCCCTTCTGAATCCTTTGTTGGAAATTTTCGCAACTCTAAGTTATCCGACGCTACAGTTACAAGCTCCTTTCCTGAATGCAGTGTGTTTGTCTTAAGCTCCAGTGGAACGACCGAAATCTCGGAAAGATGGAACCAGCGTCCACTTACAGCTGCGGAACTACCTTCAGCAAAGACTAGCTTCACTTAAACAGGCTCTCGAATCTGACAAATGAAGCGTCAGCTACCATACAACAAGATTACCAATATATTCACCACCAAATACAGCGGTTTTGAAGCATTTCATAGGTTTTCCGCTGTCCGGCACAATCCCTAAATTGGGGTGCGTCAATGGAGACGTTCACTTTCGACTGCCGTGACCGCAGGAAGCCATCACCTCATCAAAACGTCCACACAATCGCTGTTCGGTGCGTCAGGACTGGACCGGTTTTCTAACGAAGCTATGGCACGATCACCCCATTTAGATTTGTTGGGAGTTAGTGACGCCGAGAGGATCAGTTTCCTGCCCATCAACAAAATTTACCCGGGTTAATGGCAAGTGCGGTAACATTAATAAGTCCCGTGTCGAGCAGTGGTCACCCGAGTCACCCCAGCGGCTGAAAAAACCAGAACGTATTTTATGCGACGATTAGAGAGATTTGGAGTCTCACTTTAGCTCTGTTTTGGTCTACAAGACAGACTCGTGTCTGTGGAATACACTAATTCGGGCATCTTTAAAAATACAAACTAATTGGACGAGGGACCTATTAAACTTTCCGCCCTTTACGTTATATGGTCACTAGCTACTGAGTGACACGGCGCTTATGACCTCGCGCCTCTCTGTGGACGCCATCATTGGACGTGAATACGGAGACAGCAGACGCACGAAAGTCAAGAATGTTTCTGGAGAGGAGGAGCAGGTTAAACAAGGTTTGACTCACGTGCTTTGAGGGAATAGGGACCTGTCGCTTAGTCTGACAACCGACAGCCTCGATGGGAAAGAGTTCACAGAGTTCGCCAATCATGTGGAATTTTCGTATATTGCAGAGCTGCAGCAACTGTTTCACCGAAGCACTAAGGAACAGAAATATAATGGTGTGTGATTGAACTACAGACTGAAATCACCGTTGGCAAATGTAAATGAAGTAGTAGTAGACAATACCTTTACTAAGAGGAAGCGTTTCAGCTCAAAGCCTAAAAATTGCTCACTTCACACGGAAATCTGCGGCAAATTGTGATGTCCGGGTTATGCTTTCAACTTTACAACTAGCGAGATGGGGAAAAAAGAATAGTAGTTTGCCTGTCCCCATGGACGATGGCCATCCTTATCAGACTTGACGAAGTGCTTCGTGATTGATGTTAAGGTGCGTACCGATGTCTGACGGAACGTCCTGAATACATGTTGGCAGTGGGGAGTCCAATTGGTGGGTTATTTTGGTGTGGTTGTTGGGACGTAAAATGACAGGTGGGAGCGCTTGGCGAGGATGCTGATGACGATTAGGGCGCGGAAGTTCACGTATTGTGTTCTGCTGCACGGCAAACCGCTGTAGGTGTAAGTAGTTGCGGCCAGTGTGTATGGCAATACAGGGATCAGATCAGGGTGCGACAGGCGTTACACAGGTTGAATACCCATAATAAATGCCGCACCATTCACTTGCCATTTATGGCACTTCCACTCCGTGGGATCTGATTTAGGTGTGACGGCCCGGTCAAGAGCGTCTACTACTGCGCCAGCCACCTACGCCCGACACCACCTCCGGTTTTCTGGACTGTCTTGACACCAGGCACATGCTCGTAAGGGAAAAGGGAGTGCGGTAGCCGCAGTGTAAGTCTACTATCACTTAAAACTAATCTACGCGTAAGTTACCGTCCCTGCACCGCCATGCTGTGGAGCGAACGATGGACATCATCGGACTACGACGGTCGAACTGCTATGTGAATTGATTCACGTTTCCTGGATGTTGCTGCATCGAATGCTCTGTCCATTGTATTCCATGTTGGAGCTCCTGAGACCGTAGCGGCAGAAAATCTGACGCGTTCTGCAGGTAGAGGCCGCAGGGCTCCTGGAGCCTCTGCGGCCGGCGGTCGTGGAACTCGTCTAAGAGATGACATTGGGTATGTGAACGCGTACAGACGCCCAAGTAGATTAATTCGGACCTAGAACACGTTTTACAGTTTAGCAGGTTCGGAGAGGAAGTTCCACGTTAGCACTGTTCACCGATGCAATGTGGACGTTCGTGTTGTTGTTGCGGTGTATAGAAAGATGCCCAACGAGGCTAACCCAGGCCTTGAATGTGAGTCAGAAACGAGGACACGTTGGAAGGGGTTGGCCATTGGTCTGCAGTCCCTTCGACTGTCCCTAATGATTGGTTCGAGTGAGAATCTGAAACGTAAGGCAAATAACTATCTCGTTCCAGGGATTGCGTCCCACTCTTCTAAACTGCTTCTTGGAACTAACATCTTTGCGTCTACCGACCATTCCCCAGGCACTTTAATGAGGTATTTAAGGTACCCTCACATCACTGTTTGTGTTAACCATATCGGCGGACACCGGTCGCACTTTCTCCATGGAGGAGACAGTTATGCAAGCGTATTATATAAGGATAATTCGTACACAAGGAGCTGCAGTATGTACGGGATACAGTCGTTATGCTACTGCATCATATAAATAGTGCAGATAGGCAAGCCCTCATTAGATACCTTCACGAAATCGCCAGTTCATCGAAATCGAATCCACTTAACCATTGCATAGGAGTCAATTTCACGGCCAGTGTGTGGGATCCATTTTTGTCGGTTCGCCTTCGGAATCGTCCGAAGGTAATTTAAGACCTAGGCTATATGTGCCCCGCGGGAAAACTTCTGAGATAATTTATACTGAGACGCACTTATTTGATTCCACACGTCCAGAAACCGACTCCAGCCGGCGAGACAGTAGAGTGGACGCCTTTTGAACCTCGCAGACTTCCTTTGCTAAAACAAACAAAGAGAAAAAACTGAAAGAGGAAGGGAAATAGTAAGGAAGATGCCAAATGACTTCAACAACTGCGAACTCAGTGACTAAGCTCATGAAATGCTAACTGAAAGTCGGAAGTGCGTCTTCGATTGGGAAGGCATCCTTAAGTGGGGTTTTAACATTGACTGTCGTTAATAGAATCGAAGAGATGAGTTCCAAGAAGTCGTGAAGGTGATACGATCACTGGAACAAAAGCTTTATTATCCGGACGTTTATGATTCTCTATCGAATCCATCATCAGAGAGCTGCACAAAAGGGTAAAAGGGGGGCACAAGGGGCACCGTATTTAAAGAGCATGGTTGCCAGGCCTTTACCCCTCGCGGATGGTCTATGTTGGTATGCTTGTTTTTAATGTTTCAATAACTGGCCGACAGTGGTAGATACGCTCTCATCGATCGCTTACGGGACGCGCTCGTCTCGTTGTGCCTTCAGGCTTACTCTCGAGCCCCGTCAACAGCCGCACAGCGGCTAATAGTATAGGTAGAAGACTATTTTCGACAAGGACAATGGAGGCTGGAATGGTAATTCCTGGCTTTATTAGCCGTCATCAGCCAGCCATAACCAGCCGCGGGTGTAGAAACACCTGAGGATAGAAGACCAACGTTCTAATCATTGAGCCACGGGCTCGTTGTCCTACTGGTTTTCATAACCTTAAGCTATCCTGCCAGAATACTTTGGTGTTATTTTTAAGTCCTCTTACAACATTAATTTTCAAAATATATTGCTTACAGATACGCGTGAACACATCTTAAATTGTTATTCTTAACAAAACGAGTCAAATTACTCTTACATTCAGGCCTGTACATTTAATATTAATCTTTGAAAAGTAGTAAATCGTTTTCCATCATAAAATATTCGCTCACGAAATTAAATTAAAATAGTTAGCGGATATTTTGGGTATGCTCTACAAAAAACCACAACTAAGCGGGTCTAACTGCATTAAAAGGCCATTTACGCAATCCTTCCTAATCAAAAACGCACTTCAGAATTTAAGTTAAAATTTCATGATATTGATGACAAGATATACGCCTAGGTGTGCTTGCCATGGACGGGAGTATACTGGACAGAAAATAAACGTTGGTGGACCAGGAAAAAATGGTTCGACCGGCATGTTTGGCGTACAGGTGTGAATAGATTCAGTTATCGATGCTGCATGCAGCAAGCGCAAAAATTATGAGATATTTTATTAAGACTTTGTCTGTCATCCAGCGGGAAAAAATTACGGTAAGGATTACTTACATGGTCCCCCAAACTGGACATTGAAATAAGAACGCTCCGACCAAGCAATAAAAGGTATCCAGCGTATAATTCCAGGAAAGGTAAATATTCTGATGTCCTAAGCCTAAAACCAGCCCCAATATAAACCCAAATTGTAGCCCTAAAATTAATCTTAAAAAGAATCCTAATTTCCTTGTAATTTGGCGCAAAGCCAACGGTATTACGGGCAGTTCCTGTTCACATGTTCAACGTAGACGGCCATATAAGTAATCCTTACTTGCACACTTGTCAGTTTCGTACGATCAATTACGACTTAGTTTAGAAGACCATTAAAAAACGCACACTTCTGTTCTATGCGGCTGTAGCCTTTGGTTTTAGTGTGCTAGAAAACGTTCGTTAACTTTCACAACTTTTACTAGCATCCAAACTTATGGCACTATATAAAGGCTCATTTGTTCCCTCTTAGTCGACTGGCGCCCATGTTCCAGGAGTATTAATTTGAGTTGTTGAAGGTAAGACCTCTGTACATCCTTCACGGTGAATAGTGTTCGCTCATTTGGATTACTCAAATCGCGGCGACGGAGTAGCTTTTGTCAGCAATCATTTACGATAAAGTTAAAAAAAATGAAAAAGCGCGACAATTGTACTTATCCGACATGGGCGTAAAATGTTCGCAGTTGTAATGATGCCAAAGGCGCAAAAAGATGGAGGAAATTCAGACATGGCAAAGTCCTGACAATGTTTTTCTTACCAACAGAGGCCAGCTCGTCCTTCAGAGAGGTCGCTAAGGCCTTCCGCCCCACAAGCCTTTGCCTTGCCCCGCTGAGGCAGGCCCGTAGAGCAGATAGCCTTGTATGGAGTTTTGCTGATCGCTCGTGCTGAAAGTGGAGAAAAATGAAGTCGGCCACCCAAGCATTGATAATAATAATAATAGTGGTGGTAGTAGTGGTGGTGGTTGGTGTACCCATTGTTATGGAAAAATGTAAGGCTATCCCAGACCCATCTTGGAAGACAAATCCAGCCTCTACCGATCAGGAGCACGCAGGTGTGTCGCTGCTCGGCGAGGAAGTATCGCTACAGATGGTGGGAGTCTGGATGAGCATCAAACAGGTGGCGCTGTTCTCAGATGTCAGTCCCCTTTTATGGGGCTATAAACCGCTTCAAACACTTCCCAGTCCAGGGTGTGACAAGAGAGGAGATACAGTTTAATATACGTGCTCAGTGGTATCTATCGTAATTACATCCTTACTGTAGGTATCGACGCTAAAACTGTCTACGTGTTTTAGTAAGCCATGGATATATGTATGTTAACCGATTTGTGTTCAATTATGTGAGCACTTGTTTGTCAATTTACAACACACCTACCAATATTTTTTGTCGATTGGTGATTGCGGCACATTGTGATGATTCAGGATGTGTTTCCGGGTAACAGCATATGACCTGTTTGTGTCTTCTTGTGGCTCGGAGCTTCAAAAATTTTATGGGAAGCGCGTACAAAAATATACTTTCTTGTACTTATCTGGTGGAAAATCACAACTTCTTCTACTTAAAGAAAGAAGAAATTTAGGTTTTAAAACGTTGTTCTATTCCTGAGTAATTAAGGACCCGATCTGCTGGTACATTCACGTGTACAGTTTTAAATCTACAAGTCGTATTCTTTCCGCGTACATAAAGCATACATTCCTCTATGCCATTAAGAAGGCACTATATAGTGCTCTTAAACTTTTGCAATGGATGTGTGCTATGTTACACACGTCATAAACAGCATTAGTAAAGGGATAGATACGGTGGTAGTTGAATGGACATTGTACAGTCTTGAAAAATCTTATAATGAGAAAATTTTTACAAACCGAAAGATAGCTATTCTTTGAGCATCACTTTTGAAGAAGACGCGATTAGTTGCCAAATATGCACAAGGATATTTTACACACGCTCTCTCTAAAAGATATTCGCATTTATAAGGACATCGATAATCAATAGAAAAATACATGCTACTTAAGTAGTCATTATTATTAGCGTGATTGTTGTAGGTGGCCATAAGAGGCTCTTTTAGAAGACGGAATCCTGGTATGTCTGAAATATTATGGGATTATGCCACAAGATGATCGATACTACAACTCAATTTAAGGAGTCCTTCCTAGTCGAAAGCGCATTTCAGAATTTCTGTTAACATTACATGAGATCGGTTAAGGACGGTAACAAGTCTGGGCGTGGTTTTTCAGTCTTGATTGGACCGAGTTACTATCTTAGTAACCAATAGACCTTAAGAGGTCTAAACAGAGCGCGTGGCTGATAGCCCTCCAGCCGTCCAAAAAATGACTTAGTCGTGACTGGCCAGATGGCGATTGTGTTGGCGGTTTTGTGAAGGGAGGACCTTCTGTAATAACGGCAATCGAAGATGGACGTCTCCACCCATGTGCCAATCCAGCCCGTCAGTCATCCTGGACACAGATGCGTGAACCGAAATATACGAACCAATACAGACATCACAAGTGGGTGGAAAGAAGCGAGCGTTTTAATGAAGGAGACAAGAACATACACATTTACCTGCAGTGATAAGCATCTACCCTGTTCATTCAGATTGCCCAGTAATGAATGCAGTTCCTTGAAACGAGCCTCGTTGGCTGACAGTGCCTCCTCCGTTCTCAAAATTCTATGGAAGATTAGTGCAATCGAAAATGCAATCTACTCCTTGATCCTGACAAGGTTGTAAGACTTCACGGGTTGTGGGCTAACGGGCGGACTAGCGTCACATGACCAAACAAAGAAATCTCCACCACAAGACAGGACGAGTTGGTTCGTATGGCGCGAGGCAAATGGAGGAATCTTGAGAACAAAGGTTGTTTTGCATCAGCAAACAGGGGTACAAATAGGACCTACTACAGATCCCAACTTGTTAATTTTTTCTAAATCGACGCAGGTCTGTAGGACAAGTGTACTGGTCACTTGGTTGTTCGATTGAGTTGCAATAAAGAAACGAAACAGGACAACTGGGAAGAGTGTAGGTAAAGAGATGACTCAGCCTACTAGAAAGGTCGGCCAGAAGTTGAGTCGACTCTGCCATATCTACACATGACCAGGAGGGTGCCTGAAAATAAGAATTAGGGCCGAAATTTTTTTCTAAACTCACCCCCAGCTCAGAAGAGGCTGCGCTTCTGTAAAAAGCTACTTTAAAATATGATAAAAAATCATGAGAAACAGACTTCTCAATTCAGTTGAATCGGACATAGTAAAATAGACGTGAGAATCGTTTGCTTCGTTGGGAGAGACTAGGTGAAGGAAACTTGGCCCATGGACCTCAGAAATGTCCCGTAGAAGCATCTGCAAGCAAAGAAAGGCAAATTAGCAAAAAGAGGCTTCCGAGGTGATGATTGTGCGAATTTAAATGATCATACTTTTCCAAAAACAAAGAGAAGCATATTATCATTGGATGTGTGAGGGGCAACGAACAATAAAGCTGAACAAATAACCACGGTCTTCATGCTATCTGATAAATACATTTAATGGGCTGTGTGATTAAGATAGTTTCTAACTCTTAAAAATTTCCTGGAACAGGCTACAATTGCCTATTTCAGGTTTGTGTTTGTTCTCCGTTAAACAGCGTGAGACTGAAGGGTCAACAATTATTCGGGATTGCCTCTTTGCTAAACATGAATCCGAAGAGTGAAAGAGGAAGAAACTAGATCGCTGATTGTCTCTTTACTTCTTATTTCCATTGTATGCCGTACGGCTATCGTTATGAACGCCTAAAATATCATAATTAAAGCTGACAGGGTTACCACATTTGTTGCTTCCTCGTTGAGAAGATGGGGGGCAGAGAATGGCATTTGAACTTTATGTTTTAGTATGCACACATGAAAAAACGTCAGTAGAAATAGTCAGACCAGAAATAAAAATCCACTCGGTGACCACCAATAAAAAGGCACTTAAAATCAAATAAGACCACAGCTGTGACACACAATAAAACTAAGAATTCAAAGCCCAGGTAGATTCTGATTTTTATAGAATTCAGAGATAGGTGTATAAAAGAAATCGGGACAGGTCAAAACATCTATCTGAACGTCATTTATTAACATTTATTCCAATTTTACGAAAGACCTTCAACATAACCGTTCTGGGAGACGTATATCTTACGTAAGTTCTCACTTAAATGCCACCCCCTCTGCAGTATAAATTTGTCCGCTGTTACGACAGCAGCGTAACTTGAGACGGCGGCTCTTCAAACCGGCTGTCTTGAGCGATGTTCCTTGTAGTCCTTGAGTTTGCATGCTGGCGTCTTGATCTACCTCTCCAGTACAGCAGTTAATTTGATGGTAAGCGACATTATGTCATAACATAAATAAGACTTGTAGCATGTAACAGGAAACCGATTTAATTTGCCAGTGTCTAATCATACCCGCAACTGTTCTCATTTTACGGGCTGTTACTGCTTATTTTTGAGCGGAGAAAGATGCATCATCGCTGGAAGAAAGGATGAAGCTATTTTCAGGAAACGAATTCCGAAACATTGCTGTTTGCTGTCTCGAGCATTGAGCCAAGTCTATCATCGGAGACTTGTAAGAACCGTAATTCGGGAGGCTAATCAGGGAATCATTTGCTTACGCCACTTTACTTTAAAGAAAAACGAAACAACATACAAATGTAAATGTGGGCTGAAGTCCCGCGTGCATTAAACATCGTACAGCGCATTCAAATTGTCGCTTCCCTCACGACTATACTACTATAGTTCTCTCACAACGTTGTGAGGGAACTGTCAAAATAAGCTTCAATTGCAAGGACTAGTTTTTTTCCTATTTTATAAGGTGGTATTTTGCCATTTTTAAATCTAGTGGTCTATTTGAGACCAGGACCTTAAGGTACTATCATTTTGGAAACGAAATACGCGAAAACAACGAATTCGTTGCTTCTTTAAGGAAGTGTGATAAAATGGATCGAAAACATCCAGTTGTATGGCGAGAGTCTAGCTGCAGCCACAGTTAGACTTCCTTGCCATGACAAGGAACCCTTACCCCACCCGGCCTATCAACTTGAAGATCGATAGAGTCGCAGAAAGCACGAAGTTGAAAAAGGGTTGGTAGCGAACCTGAAGGTAATGAATTTTAACGTTAAGAAATAAATATTAATTATGGAGTTTAAATATAAGAGCAAATGATAAGGCAGGAGAAACGTCCCCACAAACCTGAGTGCCGATAAAGCAGAGGGCGACTAGAATCGTTGTCTAAGGTTATTATTTATTTTTCCCTATCGAATTTCAATCTACTAAAACGTGACCAAATGATATATATGTATATTTTGAAGCGTTACAGGCATTCCCTTCAAAATGTCTAGCATTTCCTTTCACACTATTTTGTATTAGTTCCACAAAAGTTGCTGTAATTTGATTTCAAACGTTTCTTACTGTTTTTTTACGGAATGGCATTCTTTGATCGTTACCAATATTTATTGACGTGACGAAAACTTTTTTCCGCATAAATTAGTGAAATTAACATTCATTTAGTTTCCACTTATGTAACAAATATCTCCTGGCTCTGTCAATGCTGCTGAAAAAGGATGAAGTGTCAAGATTCCTCCCTCACTTTCACCAAAGGAAGATTGTATATCTGCTAGTTCACGAAGTAACCCCTGATAAGAAAAACTGACTTTTCAGGGATCTAGAGTAGAGTAAGGCTAAAAATTAACATTCAAGCCCTTTATTAAACAGCAAATAGGGTGGATTGATACATGCGACTAAAAATTGATGCACGTCTTCTTACACAACGTCAAATAAAATTAAGAAATTGAACAGTGCTATCTATTCCCCCACCAGAACTACTGATTTCAATGCGCTGCCCTCTGTGCCAGGTGCTTCACCCAAGTCTGGCAAAAACAGGCCACGAACAAGCATCTGCTCAGCCATCCACAGCGAATAGTGTCCGAGCAATACATAATTTAGCGAACGATACCCCAGTGGTAGATGCAAATCAAATTGATCGAGAAAAATGCATCATTATAAAGGGACTCCCGGAATCGAGTGTAATCACATACACGAAGCGAGTTTTGGATGACTTTCTGCTTTTTCAGGACCTACTTTATATCATTTTGGAACCATCTGAGGCAGTAGACGTGATCAAAGCCTTCCGCCTTGGGAAATGGGCAGAAAACCCACCGAATTCAACACGCCCTTGACCTCTCAAATTCATGCTGGTCAGTAGCGAGCAGTCTAGGCTCATTCTTTCCCGGCGATTTAGAATAAAAGGCTCCAACCCCGGCGTTTTTTTTTCAACGGGACTTCTCACCAGCAGAAGTTCTAGAACTGAGAAAGCGGTTCAGCGAGGGGGAGCGGAATTTGATTATTTACAACAGCCAAGTTTCAGCAGCGTGCACCTTTCTTCCATTGGGCAGGTCCGGTACGGAAGACCGCGCAGCTGAGGAATTAACTGAAGGCTCAAACCGCATTGTAACCGCATGTCCCATAAACCGGAAGTTAAAATTCCATTACATCAATGCGCAAATGATGTTAGCAAAGTTTGACAAGTTTCGGATCCATGTCAAGGATCTCTTTCCAGACGTAATTTCCTTGACAAAATCCTGGTTGTCCCAACATGTGCATGACCGTGAGTTAACTATACCTGGCTACCAGCTATTCAGAAGAGACTGGGAAGGGTGTCAGGGAGTAGGCGTTGCAACCTACGTAAAACACGGACTGCTAGTGTCAGAAAAAAACAGAACAGTTTGCATGCAGCTTTGAAGCTATTTGGCTCATTATAAAGGTGCCCAGATCACACAGCCTTGATGTCCTGACCGTCTTACGACCACCAAGAAGTGACTTTGAGGCTGATGCTTGCCTGTTAGAAGAGCTTGAAAGAGTTGCCTCTCTATCTGTTGTCTTAATAATGGGTGACTTCAATGCACCGCACATTGACTGTAGTTCAGTAAATGCACGGGGTCCAGAACAAGCTTTTCACCGACGTTTATTTGACCTGGCACTGAGGTCATTTTTAACTCAGCACATCTTATTTCCAACGAGGGTGCGGGAGGGACAGCAGTCAAACTGTTTGGACCTGGTGTTTATGAAATCGGTAGATAGTATTGATTAGGTGCGATGCGTATCTCCTCTAGGTCGGGGCGACCACATCATACTTCACTGTGACCAGTCAAAGTTTTCGGTGCCTGAACAGCCCACCAGATTTAGAAGAAATATTTGGTGTGGTGACTTTGATCAAATGAAGACTGGAATCAACAACATAAACTGTGAATCAGCTTTTTCCGACACTGTGACCGAGTATTGGGAAGGGTTAAGTGAGTTATTGCATATTCATCTCAGCAACCACTGCCCGATTTCACGAAAGAGACTGGATAAAAGATCCCAGTGGCTGACTCAAACGTCAAAAAATTAAGTGAATAAAAAGTGGAGTTTGTGGAAGAAATCACTCGCTGATGATCATCCTGCGTCCATAAACGCATACAAGGTACAAGGAGTTAAACGGTTTATCCTCAGTATACGACAAGACTTCGAAAAAGACATGTTAAACTGTGCACGGGAAAATCCAAAGTTATTCTACAACTACATTAGAAGGAGCACGCGTAACAGGGACCCAGTTTCCTTACTTAAGACTAGCAAAAACCTAGAGATAAGTGAGGATGGAGCATAAGCGAAGCACCTTTTCAGAATTCTTTAAATCCATCTTTACGACAGAAAGCGCATTTTATCCTCCCGACTACGACTTACACGAGGGTCCAACAATAGAGGCTGTATCTTTCGACGAAGCAAATGTTCATAAAGAGCTGTTGGCTCTGAATTAGTTTAAATCACTGGCTCCAGATGATATACCGCCAAAGTTACTAAAGGAACTCGCTGCGGAACTGGCCAAACCGTTGTCCATGCTTTTCCAAACCTCGTTCGACGCCGGCATTTTACCTGCTGATTGGAAATCTGCAAAAATCACACCCCTATATAAAGGTGGCAGTAAGGTCTCCGCAAATAATTATAGACCAATTAGCCTTACCTCGATCTGCTGCAAAAGCTTGGAAAAATAGTAAAACGAGAGCTAATGCACATCTCAGAGCAGCATAAACTATTATCCGATGCGCATCGTGGATTCTGAAGTGGCAGGTCTTGCGTAACGAACTTGCTCTACTGTTTGGAACATTGGATGTGAGCAGTTGATGAAGGAACTGCGCTGCACGTAGTCTACATTGACTTTAAATAAATAAATAAATAAATTGTATATTTAAGGCCCAGAGAGCCCCGTCATTTCAAACTTAGTATCGCGGTATAAATAAATACAAAGTGGATAATTGCTGCTCTATGTGAGCAGCCATATTAACAGCAGAAATTAACAATATGGTAGGCATATCCGATTCAGAACGATTTGCCATTTTTAAAACAATAGACAACAATCTTTAACATAAACGGTGAACTAGAAAAGAAGCAGTAAAAAAAACTCCTACGGTAAATCGGAGGCGGAGTTCAGCGAGCCGCCAATTAAAAAAAAAATAGGAGAAAAAACTGCTTCACTAAAACATTAATAGCTAGATGCAATGGGATAGATCTTTGATGATGCTGACAACGTATGAGGGTTCGGAACGCTCCTTGTCGTGTGAAAGATAATATAGCAGTCAGAGCTACTGTTTGTAACCACCAGTGGAGGTGAGAGAGGACGGATTCATCGCGGACACCAGGGTCAAAACGAAGACGGGACAGTAGAGGTCATGAGATCATAATTGAGATGTGACCTTGCCGACTGCATAGTCCACCAATCAAAGAAGCAAAACTATTAGAACCCGCCTTGATCCTCAACTGAACCTGGAGACCATCGTCGGGGTTGCAAAAAGCGGAGGAAAGTACCAAGGTTGTCAAGACTTTGGCGATGCTAGTTTAAAATGAGGGGGGGCAAAAAGTAAATGCAAAGATTGACTCTGCAGAGGATGATGGATATATAATAAGAGACCATTATAATATCAAGGGAACTGCCTCAAATACCAGGAGGACCCTTTTTGAAATCCAAAAGTTGCGAGTTAGGGAAGGAAACAAACAATAAGGACTTTATATATTCCGAAGTTAAATGTTTGCGTTACTTTGTTTTGAAAATAGCTAATGTGGACGACAACCTAATTTGCAGTGGAAGATTATTCCAGATGAAAGCATATTTGGAGGCAAAAAACTGAGACCGGTTAGTTGTGGAGCTAAGGGGTGGTGAAATGATCATGGAGGAATTACGAGTGGCATAGGGTCGATCTACCGGAGTAAGAGCGTTTATTCGTGGGAGATTGGGGCTAGAGTTAACGCGAAACAGGAAGCAGAGACCGGCTTCGAGTCTTCTAACCCACAGAAATTTAATGTTTGCTAACTGGCATCTATCCGTATAAGAAGGCAATTAATAGTGTCCCACACCTGTGACTCCTACAAAATCTCAACCGAACAGGCATAGGGGTAATCTCCTTAGATGGATCAAAAGCTTCTTATTTGGTCGCTCTCAAACCGTCCATGTCGTAACCAGCAGTCGGCGAAGGTTGCGGTTGAAAGTGGTGTTCCCCAGGGTTCAGTTCTTGGCCCTATCCTGTTCATTTTGTACGTCAACGACTGCATCAATGAACTGGATTGTGATTTCGCCATGTTTGTGGATGATATTGAGCTATGGAGGGTCCTCAGAACTGCAGCTGACGTAAAGCATTTGCAGGAAAACCTAAACCAACTTTAACAATGGTAAAAGAACTGGTTTTGACCGTTCAATGAGTACAAATGCACTATTATATGAGTTGGTCAAACTAGCACTCCGAACCTCATGGATTTCTGCCTGCAAGACGTTGACGCGCAGTAGGACTTGAGAGTGTGGATCTCAAGCTCCCTTAAACGCTCGCTGCATTGTTCAAAGGTTGCCAAATCTGCGATGTCAGTCCTGTACCTTGTCAAATGGGCTTTCTCTGCCTTTGATGTAGAATGCTTTGCCAAAGTCTTTCGAACTTTTGTGCTGCCGCAATTGGAGTTCGCTATCCAAGGTTGGAGACACTGGATCGCGATGGATCTCAATATCCTCGAAAATGTTGAAAGACGTGCAACCAAACTTGTGACTGCACAGGGCTCATGACCCTATGAAACCCTATTAGCTAACCTTTATCTCTTTCCCTTGAGTTACAGGCAGCTACGAGGTGACCTGATGCAAACATTCCGTATAATGTCTGGTCAAGGCTGCTGTCTCCTACCTGTAGACTTCTTCCAGTTAGCAACAACCCCGATATTGAGAGGTCACCCACTCAAACCACGTATGACTGGATCCAGACTTGATACACGAAAGTTCTTCTTCTCCAAGAGAGCGGTCGACGCTTGGAATGCTCTGCCTTTGGATGTTGCTATGGCTACTTCCGTTGGGCTTTTTAAGAAAAACCTGGACCAGTATAACAGTGCCCACTATAATATCCCGAGATCTTCTTAGTCACGTCTAATTTGAATCACACTCTTATAATAACGATACTTTTTACTATATTTCAGTAACATTTTATAACATTTTATTATCTCAAACTCCGCATATGCGTCACTCACGAGAATCATGTCAACAACAATATCATGCTCTCATGATACTCATAATATGTGAGTTAATGTTTATGTTTACTATCTTCGATTAACAAACAGCTGCTTATTTTCCACGCGCTATCATGTACACCAGCTTTTTTACATTTTCCTGATATATCAGAAACTTTTAGCCATACTGTAACCAAAGGGAGTTAAAAGGCGTTTGCCTTTCTTTCCCTTAATAAACTGAACTGAACTGATATATTATTTAAGTGTTCGGGCCAAAAATGCTATAAGTTCAGTTTTAGAGTGTTTGAGGAAAAAGGCTTACGCGTTTGAACTACCTATTTTTTACATACATATCGCAAGAATAAGAAGCAATATAAAGAAGTTACAGTCAAGTGAATCCTGTCAGATTTAAGAAGTTCACTGGAATTGTTAAGGTTAATTAGTCACATAGTCTTCGTGGTGCTCCAACATATGAATGTCAAGCCGATGTTTGAATGCCTCCACATACTGGGATATAACAATAGCCTTAAGTAGATTATTCCAGGGTTCTACGACAAGCTTGGTAAAAAATACTTCCTCTACTGGAATAATAATAATAAAAGAGGTTTTCCAATAACCAGGAAAGAAACAATTCTTGAGCAAACCTGAAACACTTTGCTCAGAAAAGGGGAAAAAAGCACTCAACTGTTTAATAAGTGAATTGGGGATGTTTTCGGTTCCAATTGAGTGCGATTGATTAAGTTTGCTTATCTGTTTCTGAATATTTGTAGGAACAAAATCAATGTAAGTGAGCAGCTCATGAGACGTCAGGCAGATCGAAGGGATGGGATTTGTTTCCAGGGTAAAATGTTTGGCATAGAAGGAATTTCACAATTCTGCTTTGCCTAAATCCTCTGCAATGAAATTATTATTGCAGTCGAGTAAGGGCGGTATGACTTTGTAAGATAAAGCGGAAGGACGGAGTCGGAACATTTGAGGAACAGATCTGGAAGTATTTTCATCGTTAATTGCTAGAGACTCCCTACGCCTATTTCGCATGATCCTCATTTATGAAGCTAATTCAAATATTTGTGTGATCCTTAAGTGGATCGGTAACGAACTTATGGACGGATCCTTAAGCTGCTTTCATAATTTTTAAGATTGATTTTGAAACAAGTGTGGCACCGTAGAAGAAGCAGCATTTGATAAAAAGGTCTTTTGTGGAATTCAATTGAGGAGGCCTTTTTGTTAGGCCTTGCAATGTATCCGGAAAAAACTAAGATCATTGTTGGAAAAAAGCTTGGCCAATCCAGAGTGCTTGTAAAATTGTTTCATATTGTTTTGTTAGCATGAGCAAAGTCAAAATAGGTACGTTTTATTTCTGGCTTTACAGACGAGGAGACTGAAAAACAACAAGGAAATAATGTGTGCTTACTTGTAAAAAGGTTTTGATGGAAATTAATAAGCAAAGGATGCACGCTGTTAGTAAAAATTAAATCTAAAAAAGTATCTTCTCTAGTCACTGAGCTGACTAGTTGAGACATATTTGAAAAAATTAATCGTGTTCAACAAGTTCTCAAATTTTGGTGGAGAAGTATTTGCATGCCTGTCGATTTCTAGCAAATTAAAATCTCCTACGATTATTTCGACATAAAACGGAGCTTCTGTAACTTTTTCAAAGAGTTCACAGAGCTGACTTTCATTACCGGAATAACAAGGAGGATTATAGACACAGCCAATTATGGTATTTTCTTCTGTGGGAGAATTACTGAAACGAAAAAATTATTTCCGGAAAACGAAGGAATGCTAAGCTCATAAGGGGAATGTAAAAGAGACGATCTAACGTAAAGAAGACAAACACTGCCATGGTTCTCAACGTGGCCTTCTCGATATAAACTAAAAGTATCTAAAGCGAGCGTTTAGGCTGAAATTTAAGCATGAGCCCAAGATTCAGTGATGCACATAATATCTGGGTCAAACTCAAAAGGCAATCATATAGTCGATGACAGTCAGCAAGGTCGCATCTCGACGATGATCTCGTGACCTCTACTGTCCCCTCTTCGTTTCGACCCTGTTGTCCACGAGGAGTTCCTCCTCTCTCACCTCCACTTGTGGTTATCATCAGTAGCTCTGAATGCTATATTATCTCTACCCGACAAGGAGCGTTTCGAACCCTCATTCGTTGTCAGCAACATCACAATACTATCGCATTGCATCTAGCTATTACATTTTTATTGTAGCAGTTTATTTCTCCAAGGTTTTTTTGAAATTGGTGTCTTGCCGAACTCCGCCCCCGATTTAACCGTAGGAGTTTTTTTACTGCTTCTTTTCTAGTTCACCGTATATGCCAAAGATTGTTGACTTTTGTTTTAAAAATGGCAAATCGTTCTGAATCGGATATGCTTACCATACTACTCATTTCTGTTGTTCATATAGATGCTCACATAGTTCAGCAATTATACACTTTGTATTTATTTTAACCACGATTATAAGTTTGTAATGATGGGGCCCTCTGGGCCTTTAATATAAAATTTATTTATTTATAAATTGACGGCTGCTAGTTTCAACGTTTTCTCGTCCAGAACATTTATTTAAAATTCGGCCACTCTCCCTCTGACCATCCAGGGTTGGACCGGTGCCATCCTCGAAACCATAACTTTTACCCTCTGGGATGTAACCGTAGCCATTCGACGTTTTCGTCAATCTCATAGCCCTTGACCAGATGGCGAACCGATCAGTATTATAAAGGCGGATGCTTATTATATTTTCCGTCCCTTCTGTGTAAGATATTTAATCTAGCTCTGGAAAGTAAAACCTTTCCCAGTGTGTGGAAGGAATCGCACATTCTACCTAACCCCAAACACGACCAATCTACGTCATTTGACGATTTTAGTCCAATCAACACACTGTCTTAGCTTCAAAAACTCTTGGAGACCTTGATCAAAGATAATATGATGCATCACATAACCGAGAATAACCTACTCAGTGCAGTTCAGAATGGGTTCCTCAAAACAAGGTCTTGTGATACCTGTCAGCTCTCTTTCTTTGATCACGTTCTACAACCAAGCGAGTAGGGCTTTGCACTTTACATAGTCTATTTCAATTTCACGAAGGCCTCCAATCGTGTTGACCAAGCCCTTCTTCTTCTGAAACTCTCCTCTTATAGTATTTGTGGTAAACTTCTGAGCTTGATATCTTCTTACCTGCACTCTCGCACACAGCATGTTAAGATCTCCAATGTTATCTCAAACACCGCACGTGTGAGAAGTGGAGTGTTTCAGGGTCGTGTGCTTGGCCCGCTTTTATTTTGTCTTGTTGTCACTGATGTACCAGGTTTATTTCGGAATGGTCGGTCCTTTATGTATGCCGACGATTTAGAAGTTGTCTATCAATACAAGCTGGCAGATCGCGACACCATGCTTGATCTATTAAAAGGTGATCTTGAGGCCTTTGCCCAGTGGTGCTGCACATGGCGCCTTTCCTTTCTTGGCCCAAGTGTTCCATTATGGTTGTTGGCGACGATCATCAGCCTCAAATAAGCATAGATGGCCACAATCTAAATGTGCCTAGCGTTGTTAAGGATCTGGGCATATCATATTCCAGCGGTCTCAATCTTTCAGAGCATTGCGCCCTGATTGTCTCCAAAGCACGCAGAACTACCAGGGTTATCCTACGAAATTTTAAAACTATTAATATTAGACTCTGTCTTTCTAAAATGTACGTTAGGCCTGGCCTGGAATAATACTCGTTTCTTTTTAGCTCTCTGCGCGCTTATGAACGGAACAAAATAGAATCAGTCCCGAACTTCTTTACGAAAAGAATTTTATCGTTGGAGCACCGTAATCTGTCGTATCAAGAACGCTGTGAGCTTATAAACATTGATTTCTTATGGTTTCGCCTAGTACATAAGGGACTCGTTTTACTGTTTCAAACTTTTGAATAGTCGTACATTTAATCCCCTTACCACCGTGAGGCAGCTTGACCACATTTAATGATCGTCAATTTTTCGGTAAACGCCATAGCCATGTAGAATAAACTACCTCATAATGTAAAAATCCCGCGAAGATATTATTTGTTCAAGATAATTATTACTAGTTTTTTGCATTCAGAACAGTTTCCAAGAATTCTGGTCGCCGACATGGCAAGTTTAAATATGCTCCTAATTAAAGTTCTAAAAGAAAAACTTCATAACGTTTGGGAAACCACTTTACCCTCTAGCATCTACTATACATACCTAAAATTTCCTTAGCAACTATCCCAACCAAACAACTTCAGCATTTATTTAGAATTTATATTTGGTTTGCACCGGCAAGGCACTGTCTAAACAAACCTAAGAAACAAAATAAAGTTATGAG
>WEDG01003374.1:0-15456 GCA_017591395.1 Schistocephalus solidus | reverse complement strand
GGTATGGCCTTCGATTTCAGTTACGTATTGCTTTATTTATACCGCGATACTACGTTTGAAATGATGGGGCTCTCTGGGCCTTAAATATACAATTTATTATCATTTTTATGTTGTGTAAGAAAATCTTCAAGTATTACCGTTACCAGATGGTGATCGATGGCAAACAAGAGCAGCGTCGGGGTCCGTCCCCGGTGGTTGGTAGAGAGTGATGGTTTCAAGGGACTGTGATCCCTCTGTCTTTTATAGTCAGCCAAATAGTCTCGATACGATTGCTTATCTTCTCTGTCCTTTCAAACAAAGTAAAATGTCTCTTTACAAACATGGCAAATCCTCCAGTTTGGCGGTGGTACCCGGATAATGATACGTCACAATCGCTGATATTATGTGACAGTCATGTTTCTAGGATTGCTATAATATCAGGAGACAAAACGACTTCCTGTATTCTCAGTTCGTTCGGCTTCGAAAACAGACTTTGGCCTTCGGTAAATGGAAAGGTAGTTTAGCAACACTCAGCAGTGCCATGAGCATTGACTGGTTCCAGAGCAATGCCGCATTTTCTCCGTATCGCACGTCCTCGAAAAACAGGTTCTTTTTATCCAGCTGCAAGTATCCTCTTCACTAAGTCACGGCATTTCAGACTTTCTGCTGGAGAGAAGTCCAGCTGGAAAAAAAACTTCCACATGGGAGTTTCGACGATTCGTCTTCCTAGAAAGAAGTAGATTAGCCTCTTCTTTGCTGTCGAAGACAAGTTTGAGGGACCGTCGTCTCACATTTATTGACTGTTCACTATGTTTTTTTCCGATATTTAAGGCTGCGCGAACGGTTACCTTCTCTCCCGAATGGAGTTTATCGTACTAGGGCGTCATTTAATACACTGCCAACCATATTTTTCTCTGAATGATCTGAAGGATTCATAATAGTTGTTTTTGCTATGGTGTTTCCAATTCTATAGAAGATGACCCTCTAGCTGATGCAAGCCCACGGCCCTACGGATCAACAGGAATTTCGATTCCACTTGAAACTTCACCCGTTCACCCTGTTCCCGTTTTGAGTGAAATCGTGTCAACGTCACTTTTTCCCCTTTCAAGCAAACCACCTCTGCCAAATCTACTAAACCTAGGAAAGCCCCCAGTAAATCGCAGGAATGCCACTACCGATGGGAAACTCCGCATCTACAACAGATCCCAACGCTCACATTATAATATTTCCCAACCAAAACAGTGTCCAAAATCCCCAAATAATTATGTCTTTTAATTACTTTAACAGTTTTCTGAAATCATTTATTTCTTTTTCAAATGCACGTTTGTCACCAATTTATACTATTTTTCCCTCAAAATCTCATTTCTATGCCACCCTTCTCTTTCCTATGCCACAATATAGCCTACTCTTCCATGGCTTTTCATCCAACTATGCCGTTGTATAGTAATCTCAGTTCTTTTAACAGTAACCTTTCACCAAATTGTAGACCAGAGCAATTTTTTCCCACCTTTTGTTTCTCCACTCCAGTTTTCTTCTCCGCCACCAAATCGTCCTTCTTTATAAATACTGATGAGTGTAACCTGCAGCTCAGGAATGCGCTCAGTTAAGTTACCATCAATGCGAGATCAGTTGTAAATAAGATGACAGAATTTCGAACAGTAGCTTTTGAGCTTGATCCAGATGTGCTGCGCATCACTGAATCCATGGTTCACGCACGTATTTCCAAACTCAAAGCTCGTTATAGATAATTTCAATTTGTACCGACATGACCAGGCTGAAGAACGTGGCGGTGGTTGCCTTTGTACAGTTCCCTTTTCAGCTGAGCATTTTGTCCTTTTCTGGAAAAGTATTCTTTGTTTCAGTCATCCTCCCACACAATAAAAAAACGGTAATTGGTTGTGTCTATAATCCTTCATGTTATTCTAGTAATGAAAGCGAGCGCTGTGAGCTATATTGAAAAGTTGCAGGGACTCAATTTGATGTCAAAATAATCGTAGGCGATTTTAATCTGCCAGACATTGACTGGCAGGCAAATTCCTCACCGCCAAAGTTTGAGCAATCGGTTGACACTACAAACTTTTCAAACAGACCGAAACTGGTTAGTTAAGTGACTAGAAATTAAAGCATTTTAGATTGAATTTTTACAAATGATGTCCACCCCCTCTTTATGAATTTCCATCGTGATCTTTACACAAGTGATCACACACTAATTCACTGTTGTTTTCCAGTCTCCCTTCGTACAAAGCCTGAGGTAAAAATGCAATAACCTCGACTTTGCTAACACAAACCATGAAATAATAAATAATTTCGTAAGCACTATAGATTGGTATAGCATATTTTCAATCAACGATCGAAACGTTTTCCATGAAATATTGCAGAGCCTTACAGAAATAATCCAGGCTTTTATACCGCATAAGATTTTAATTTAAATACAGCCTCTTCTACTATTCAAATGTTTTCCAAAACAGCCTTAAAAATTACGAAAACAACTTAACGATCCATGTAAAAGCTCTTTGTCAGTTCACTTAAGGATTGCACAATATTTGAATTAGCATTGAAAATTGGCATAGAGTCTCGGGCACTAAGTAATGCCAATTCATTCAGATCTGTTGCTCAAGTCTTCCATGTTCGGTCATCGGCTAAGTGTCTGCATGTAATTCTTCCTTTACTTGACTGTAACAAAAATTTTGTTACAGAGGATTTGGAGCAAAAGCAGAATTGTTAAATAAGTTTTTGCCAATGATTTTTAACATTGAAACTAGACTCAATCCCTCATTTCCTCTGCTTTAAAATTCAAATTCACATATAACAACCATTAATTTCTCACCTTCAAGTATTTAAAAAGTAAAAAATCACCTAAAAAATGCACATTCGGTTGGAACTGATAACATTACAAACCCACTTATTAAACAGATACGAGATTTTTCCATCGTTTCTGAACAAATTATTCTCAGTATTTCGAGAAAAATTTCTTTTTCCTCTCATGTTAAACTCTTTAAAAAACTAATTGCAAAACAAATCACATATTTTTGCATAAGTAATCAAATTCTCAACTCATCAAAAAATGGCTTTTTACCGGACCGCTCTTGTGAAAACTGCCACATGTCTTATCTAAATCAACTAAACTCTCTTCGTACTGAGTATCTATCTGTAGTAGTTATCTATTTTGATCTGAGTAAGGCATTCAAAAATGTGCCTCATAGACGACTTCTAGCTAAACTAGAGGCTATAAGATTTCGTAGTCCCCTAACTGACTTTATTAGATCATACCTATGTGATCGAAAACAAAAAGTTTTAGTGGGGTCCTCATGCTCAAGTCCTACCCAGATTGTAAGTTGTGTCCTTCAAGGTACCGTCTTAGGTCCTTTGTTGTTCTTACTTTCCATAAATGATATTTCATCGATAGTTAAATATTCTCAATCTTATTTATGCTAATGACCTCCGATGCATGTATTCCTTCTCCTACTCTACGGCCGCACGATGCCTAGAACAAATTCTTTCAGACTTAGAAGCTCTTTCGGCGTGGAGCTCCACATAGCTAATTAAATTCTCACCTTCTACGTGTAACTTCATGTGTTTTGGCTCTGTAAGGCTGTCGCAACGTGCTATTTTTAAAGGTTGCCCTATAACTGGATGTTCCTCCTTCGAGGACTTGGGCTTAAGGTAGACAAATAAATTTTACCTTTCGCCTCATGCGGATAGAACTACGACCAAAAGTTCTCAGATTTGCGGCTTTATTTCTTATAAATTTTCTCATACTGAGATTTAATTAAGACTTTATCATATGTTTGTGCTTCCCATTCTTGAATTTTGCGGTCCTTTCTTCGGTTTAATGAACGAATCTAGCCGGTCAAAAATTGAAAATGTCCAAAGACATTTCACAAAAAACTCCTGCTCCGACTCTTTCAACTACTTCCTACTCAACAAGATGCCAGTTCACGAAGCTAAAATTTCTTTGGGTCAGGAGACTTGAAGCAGGCTTTTGTCTCCTTTTTCGACTAAATAATAGCTCCAATCTACCCAAGCTTTCTGTCATTACCCCCATTAATCTTCCTTATAACCTAAGAAATTATCCTCCTACATCCTCCACGTGAAACCGCTCTCTATTATTTGCTTCTAGGTATAGCTTTCTTTGAAATGACTTGCCTATTGAAATAAGGTCGTTAACTAGCCTAGTTGCATTCATGTGAAGGCTGAACATTTATTTTAACACAAATTCTATTAACCTTTTATTTTCCTCATCTTTTCCGAGCATCTTTTCTCTACGACTTGGAGAAAAGGACCATCAGGAATTTAAGTGACCTTCTTGAAACTATTTTTCACTACCTCGAGTCCACCAGGAACCATGATGTCTCCTTTTTACCACCAGTCATTCAAAAGATGAAGTCATTCGGACGTACACAGTCTAAAAATGCTCTCGCTCGTTGGATACTTACCATCATCAGAATTAAATTCTGGATTCTAAGATGCTGAGGCCTAAAGTTCCCTGAGGCCGTTTCTGCCTGATTCTGTTTCTGATCAAGAAAAAAACCTTATCGACGATTCATTATCTCATTCTGAAAATGCTACTGCAGCATTACCCTACTCTACCACCTGACCTTATTTTTCATAAACAGTTTTTTCTCCTACATTCTATGCGAAAATGAAGACCTATTGAACTCTGCCTCCATTTTTAAGGTAGTAGTATTTTTTCACTGCCTACTTATCTAGTTCACTATTAATTTCAAAACATCGCTAACCATTGACCTAACAGGAAAATTTCTGCCTACATTATTAAATACTTGTACTTTTTATCTGCACACCTTGTCATAAATTAATTTCGTTACGAATGTTTGTTTAGACAGTGCCTTCCCGGCGCTAACCAAATATGAATGCCAAATTCCAACCTCCACATAAACTGTTGGCTAGGTCTGGCCCCTGCAGTAATTGGTGGTTGAGCGATGTACCCCTGTACTAGCGGGCGCAGTCGAACACTACTCTCAACTTTTCCGGTTTCATCGGATTAACTACCGAGAAATGGGTTAGATACAAAGATTTTCCAGGACCGAAAGGACGTGTCGGCGCAGCAGATTCTGCGTAACCCTTTTTGATATATTAGGAGATCGTCGTAATGTATTTATCCTTATATTCGGGGTTTTTCATCAGTCTGTTCTTCAAGGCATATAAACGTCTATAGGCAACAGGCTCGTTGTCAGGCTAACTTCCAGGGTAGAGGTATTTTTAAGTGCCCTCGAGTCAGCTGTGCATGGGATTTGAACAACTCTAAAGCTCCTTTGTCATCTACGGAATGTGCTTTGTCTAAGGGCTCGGGCTCACCGAACTCGAAGTTCCACATCTGATCTGGCCTTTCTGTGACTAGGTCTTTCTCGCTCAGGCAGTTGACGTTTGCTCCGCAACGACATTTTTCGGCTACTGGCCCCATGAGAACCCAACCGAGGGGGGTTCAAACAGCATAGGGATCCTCCTGTCGCCATATCGGTGGTCGAGTACCCAGTGAGCGGCAGGCACATTCATCCTGATTAGTATCGATACATTCGCTCCGTCGACAAAGGGGAGTTCGATGTCACGTATATGTTCCCAACGCGCTGCCTGGTTTCTAGTTAAGGCAAAACGTTTAACCTGGGGAGATGGCTGACGGACCAGGCCATTTTTAATTCCAGTCTGTCTCTCCCTTCTATAGCACCTATCTTAAAACCCACTATTTCAAAGTTACTTCTGCTGTTTGATCGACAGTAAACACTGACAAAACTGCTGATTGTCCACAAAGGCCTTATCGTTTTAATATGGTTTTATCGAGTAGCGTAGTGTATGAACCACTTTCAAGGAAGGCAAACGTGATAAATGAACCAAGAGGCCCAAGCACTATAACAGGTAACACTCCTAGAGAAAATACGTACCCAGCGCCGAATATTGTGAGAAAGTGGGATATTTCTGTACTTAAATCTGTGTGCTCTTTCGTCGGAAACGCACCAGCCTTGTCTTCTTGTCGGTGCAGCAGTGGGTGATGGCGCATATAGCACCGTGCGACGCCACCTGTCTCAACTCCCACCACACACTCAACCCACACACTCTTACCCCATTCACTCATATCCCACCATGTATATCACCATACCTTTTGACAAATACACAATTCCCTTCCATTAGCACAATCAAAAAAATTTTAGAAATCATTTTTTTCCACAAAAGCTGGCCTCTTCCCTATTCAACATCCTAAGTATCGCAAAATACATAGTACATAAAATACCACAACTTAGGACATTCGTTGAAACCTATAATCCCGATACAGTTTGTATAACGGAAACATGGGTAAATGAATTAACATCAAACGCTTCGCTATTTGTCCCAAACTACAATTTTTATCGACAAGACCGCATTAATAAACGAGGCGGTGGCTGCATGATATACATCAAAACGACCATTGAACTAAGTGGTTTCGATGATTCACACGAAACTTTCCCTGGCGAAGCATGCTTTGCCACAGTAAAATCCATGTCGCACAAAAATATACTTATCGGTTGCCTCTACACTCCTCCAGAATGTAGTAATGATGACACTGGCTTAACCAATCTAATAGATACCATATCAAATATTCATTTTGAATATAAAATAATTACAGGCGATCTAAACCGGCCTGAAATAAACTGGGCTAAACTATAAGCTCCTACCAGACATGATGAACTGCAATCATCAATTGTGTTCCATAACTGGACACAAATAATCAATAAACCGACCCGAGGGAACAACATACTAGACCTTATTCTCACAAATGATACCTGGCCCCTACATACGCATTACGACAGCATAGCCTTTGAAAGTGATAATAAGGCGATAATAACAATGATCCTTCTAAACATAAAAGAAACATCAGATTCTAGTTACATTTACATAAATCTAAAAAAATTGACATTGACTATATGAACAGCTATGCAAGGTCACTAGACTGGAGTTCATATCGTCTAACGACATCCGCGACAGAAGCTATTAACCTTTTATACTACCCTTTTTATAATTCGAGATAACTTAATAGAGGAGAGATGACCGTATAAGTCACAAATTCCTAACTTCCTTTCCAAAAGACTAAAAAAACTAAACAAACAACTTCATTATCCCTCAGTTAGTTATTTATCCACAATCAGATGAATTAGGGAAATTCCTTTCCTAGTTGAAAAAAATGGAAGCAAACAAAAACATAGCAGCGGAACGCCGGGCCATAGGGTCCTCCGAAAAAACAGCCCAGATCTTTCGGAAACAAATGAACACATATCGAAAACCAGGTCCCCAACTCATGATTGATGACGCAGGACAAGTAATAACGGACGATAACCGAATAGTACATTTATTCAATAAGTACTTCTCAGCCAACTATTCAGTTGAGGAGGAGCTGATACCCCAACCAACGGACATGACAGCATTTACCCTCAATGAGATCTGTTTAGCGAAGAAACCGTCAAAAAAAGCTATTAGACAACTTACTAATTCCACCTCTTATGGAATGGATAAAATCCCACCTTGCATACTGAAGCATATGATAAACGCTCCAATACTGCTGTCTAGTCTATTCTCTTTACTTCATTCGAATGGTATGCATCTAGGAATTTGGAAATAATCAAGCACTACACCAATCTTTAAAAACGGGAACCGATCTGATACACAAAACTATCGTTGTGATCAACGAACAGCGGTAATAGCAAAAATCCTCGAAAAAATAATTTCGAACCGAATGCTAAATCATCTGAAAAACGCTTACCACATACCTTCCTGTCAACACTGCGGCTACGATATACTTTGACCTAAAAAAGCGTTCGACAAAGCCCCCTCCATAAAATTATAAAAGTAAAGCTACAAAGTCATGGGATTAGCTCTCGCCTTCTCGATTTTCTCAAATCTTAACTTAAAAACCGTTATCAGGTAGTACGAATTCGAAACGTGGTCTCAGAACCATCTAATATTAGTAGTGGAGTACTCCAAGGGACTATCCTAAGTCCCCTCATATTTCTTATATACATTAACGACTTATCCTCTATATCAATCTCAGCTAAACATTTATATGCGGACGACTTAAAACTTGCATATGCATATAACAAGCATACAGTAGCCAATATGCATAGAACGATTGAAAATAATCTTAAAAAAACTAAGCAACTAGAGTATTCAATGGCAATTGAAATTCTCGCCAAGTAAATGTAAACTCCTGATTTTTGGTCCACAAAAAAACTTCCTCCCATAAGTTTCAACAATCAGGAACTAACCGAGACACCATCACAGAAAGACTTAGATCTTAGCTATAGAAATGCTCTTGATTTATCCTCCCACGTTAAACAAATGTCAATGGAAGCCATTCGAATCTGCGGATTTATTTGTAAAAATTTCTCCTCACCTGCTCTAAAGACACAACTCTATAAAATGTACGTTTTACCTCTCCTGGATTACTGCTCAATTGTTTTTGGTATGATGCCCTCAAATGGCCGAAAGAAACCAGAAGCTAGCCAAAGATGCTTTACCAGATCCTTATCCAAATGTGATGGCATCCAAGGCTCATACACGGAACTATACAATAGATATGGTCTTCAACCCGCCTGGATCAGAAGACTACAAAATGGTATCATCTTTCTATTCAAAATCACACACGACCAAAATATTCTCAGAATGAATAGACTAAAAAATCAAAACGGCCCCCAAGACACTAGAAATAACGAAAATATTATTAAAATTCCTAAATTCAAAATAGGCCAACGATCCAACTTTTATTTCATAAGGTACGCGACAATATGGAATGCCCTCCCAAGTTCTATTAGAAATACTCGAACTGTACTAGAATTTTAAAAAAAAATCAAACGCTATCTGTTAACTAATACCACACATCTATTTTTGAATTAGATAGGACATTTTTAAAGTCAGTTCTTTGCATAGAATTAGGACCGAAAGGGCTCTGATAACGTAAACTTCTGGAATCAACATTCAAACATGCATATTTTGAGTGCGTTTTATGCAGCGACGGATCTTTCCCTACGCCTGTCGGCGACAGCTACTGCAATTCTGAGTACTCTTGATGAGCTGCCGTCTACCTGCACCTAGAAGTCAAGCAACAAATCCAAACGTACTTTGCGTGCGCTTCCAATGACGGCGATAGCTATTTCACTAGAACTGGATACTCAGGCCAGAGGCTCCCACGAGTATTTATTTCACGTCCATTTCTTAACCTCCTACGATGATCTACAAACGCACATACAGAGGGATAATTCAATGAGTGGACTCATCACTTGGTTTTGTGGTACACCTTCTGGGTATGAGCAAGCCACTGCTGGTGGTTAGCGACCTACAAGACTCATAAATGTTTATTCTCTGGCCATACGCAAGTGCTCTCACTTTATTGATTTATATATCCATTATCTAAAAATCAACATTATCTACTGTTAAAACTAATAAAAACAATTTATGATAATTTTACATTTTAAATGTTTTTCGATATATCGTCTTTATTTTTATACATAATTTTATGATTGTTAAATAATTTGCTTTAAAACTAAGTTGCAAAACTAATTTTTTTATCTCTGCCTGTTAGTAGTATATTTTTGCGTTTTTAGCATCATATATGCTTTACTTAATTCGGATGCGCAACAAGCCTGACGCTTAAGTTTTTATCTAGCTTTATGAGACGACTGGTAATAGTTGTTTCATAAAGCTAGATCACACATACTCAACACTATAGTATCAAATACAAATATGACGACTAAAGGACAGCATTGAAAGTTTCTCACCCTTGAAATTTTATTGGTCCTAATCCATTTAACACCTTTTTTAGCGATCAGTTTAACTAAGTCTAATACATCGGCAGACCCTGTAGCGGCCGAGGACTTCGCGATTGGCACACACACGGGCGAGTAACGCACCTGTAGTCGTTATTAGACGATGCGCGTATTGAACAGGGTCTCTAATCACCATGCCGATCACTCAAACGCAACGGTCATTAGAAGGAACGATAGAAATGTTGGAAATGTATTCTACTAATAG
The DNA here is from genome assembly GCA_017591395.1 of Schistocephalus solidus. Taxonomy (NCBI): domain Eukaryota; kingdom Metazoa; phylum Platyhelminthes; class Cestoda; order Diphyllobothriidea; family Diphyllobothriidae; genus Schistocephalus; species Schistocephalus solidus. Next base: position 5,466 of record WEDG01003374.1, on the reverse strand, counting down.
GAAGGATATAAAGGTATGAAAGGACACGATAGAAAATAAGAAAGGGAGCGTTACAGGAAGCTATGACCCTTTTGGAGTGGGGAGAATTCTGTCATGTCCGTTGGATAACCGGTGGGGAGTGCAACGCTGTGGGCAACTGCAGGGCCGGGATGATGGGGATGCTGACATTGAGCGGAGGATAACGATTCGATAAGCAGCGACGGTAATCGTGGGGACGGGGCGCAGCGTTCGAGAGTGGAAGGGGGCACCGACATCTTCACCGACAATCAATCACTCCCTTCCCATCCGGGATTCACGCGAAAAGTGCTCCCTGTCCATTTAAACAATTCTTTCGAACCTGTGGTTCGTCAAAACCCTGTAGCGTCCGGCCGATTCGGCGATAAGGAGGGAGCTGAACAATAGGGTCACGGTTATAATTCAGTATTCTTCTTCACGAGGATATATTATGACGTTGCGTCTTCTGAAGAATCAGTCATTCCGATATAATGTTACGAATAAGAGATGAACAAGGCAATCGATATAGCAGTCAATGTGTATGTTAAATAGGTTTATGCGATAAGTACAATATACGTGAAACGATAGGAATCTCAATACAATGAATGTTAGTATAAACGATAAACGGGGATAGGTTATGGTTTAAACGACAAAAGGGACGACAGATGTAAAGCGACTTATCATTGAGGCAGCGGCGTGTTCGGTCGGCTAGCACGTGCGGAGTTATAGCCCGTCTACAAAAACGGAATAAGCCTCGGTTAAAACAACAGGGTAGTTCGGGTCCGTTACACCCCCCCCCTCAATGCTGGGGGGATCAACAATGTGGGATACAGTTACTTCTATGGCTACTGGGGGTTACCTGGTTAGCGTGGAAGGATGGGCAGAGAATCAGCGGTGCAGACGGGGAGGCGGTGGCGGTAGGGTTTCAGCTTAGAGAAATGGGCAGTGAAGGGGGTGATTCGTTGCGGATGGCGTCGCGTAGAAGGAAGCTGGTCGGGGCTAGGACATCGAGCACAGCAAATGGTCCACGCCAAGGGTGGTGGAGATTCGCCCAGGTACCGTGGGGTGGTATGGGGTAGTAATGCATTACGAGGTCACCAATTTGGAACGCAGTGCCGGCAGTGTGTCGGTCGAAGTGCTGTTTTTGATGGATGGAGGCGTTTCCTAGAGTTACGCGTGCGGCACTGTGTGCAGACCACATTACCTCGCGGAGTTTAGTAGCAAAGGTTTGGGGTGTGGTTTAGTCTGATGACGGTAAGGGGTAGCGGAGGTCAACTGGTAGGTGAAGGTCACGGCCTGTCCATAAGGAATGGGGTGTGAATCCGGTAGAGGAGTGGGTCGTTCCGCGGTAAGCCAGGAGGCAAAATGGTAGGTGGACGTCCTATTTGTGATGGTGTCAGTCCTTGGTAAACGCGAGGAGGATGTTGTGGATCGTGCGGTTGGTTCGTTCTATCAGACCATTGCCTTCAGGATGATAGTGTTGTGTGGGTTTTTCGTACGTCGCAGACCTGCCGCATCAGTTGAGACTCCAAATTTTTACCACAGTCTGAATGAAACGATAGGGGTAAGCCTCAGCGACTGATCCATGTACGGTTGATGGCGTTTGCCACGGACGCTGCGTCTTGACGCAGCAGGGGTATGGAATCTGTCCACTACGCAAAATAGTCAATCATCACGAAAATGTATTCGTGTCCACGGACTGAGATTGGCAGAGGACCGATTATGTCTAGGCCAACGCGTTCCCCGGCGAAACCGGTGGTCATGGGTTGTAACGGTGCGCGGAAGGATGGGATGAGCGATTTAAAGGAGGCGCCTGTTGGACACGACTGGCAAAACAGGTGTGTTGACGAACGTAACTGCGCCCACCAAAAACGGTTACGGGTGGTCTCTTCAGTGCGCCGTTGGCCACAAAGCCCGCAATTGATTGTGGAGATCGTTTAGTACAGTCTCGATTAAACAACCAGGAATGACGGGGCGTAGATGATGAGAGGAGGGGTCACGGAGGAACATGATGTCGTTTTCTAGGGTAAAGTACGGCCATTGATGGAGTAGCAATTAAGCCTTTCATGTCTCATTCGGTCGGTTTTGGTAGACCTTCGGTTAGATGGCGATACATGATAGCTGTGTCCGGATCGCTGCTCTGATTTATCGACCAGATGTGTCTTGTGGGTTCTGAGGTTGTGATCGCGTTAATACTCGCGGTCATGGCGTCCGTTGTACGGTCGTCGTTTTGCGGTTACCGTGACAGCGCATCCGCGTTGCCGTGCTTGTGACCTGGGCGGAACAGGTATTCTGCAGGTATTCTTGCCAGCGTGTGAGTTGGTCCATGGGATCTTTGAATGAGCCCAACCACTGTAATGCTCGATGGTCTGTGCGTAGAAAAAAACGTTTGCCAACCAGTAGATGCTTAAACTGACGGAGGAATACTACAATAGCTAACAACTCTCTGCGGAACGTGCAGTACCGGCGTTGTGTTTTCGTCAGGGTGTTACTGGCGAAACAAATTGGGTGTTCGACGTTTTCTGTATCGACCTGTGACAGAACTGCGCCGATAGCGTCCCCACTGGCGTCTGTGTCTAAAATGAAAAGGGCGCGTTCTTGTCTACATTCGAGAGGGCGGGTAATGGGGCGGAACATAGAGCAGCTCGTAAATCGTTGAAAGCTTGAGCGCAGTCGGCTGACCAAACGAACTCTCTACCCTTCTCGGTGAGTTTGTGGAGTGGGCTTGCAGTTTGGGCGCAGTTGCGTATGAAACGTCTGTATTACGATACTAGGCCTAGAAAACTGCGTTGTTCTGCCTGGTTCGCGGGCGTCGGCCAGGTGTGTACCCGCTCCACGCGGTCAGTTAGGGGATATATATCCAGGAGCGATGAGGTGTCCCAGGAAGTGTACTTCAGCCCGTAGGAAGAAACATTTCGTCGGGTTGAGTGTGAGGCCTGCGTCCTGGAGGGCCTCGAGTACCTCTCATAGGTTGTTATTGTGTTCCTGTGTGGAGCGCCCAAAAGCGATAATATCGCCTAAGTAGACGAGGCATTTATACAGAATAAGGGGCCGCAGAACACGGTACATGAGGCGTTGGACGGTTACAGCGGCGTTACAGAGTTCGAAGGGTAGGGTTTAAAATTCAAAATAGGCCTTGAGGAACAGTAAAGGCAGTTTTGTGGCGGTCGTTGGGGTGGATCTCAACTTGCCAGTACCCTGATATACGGTCGAGCATGGAAAACCACGCGGTGCTGCCAAGCGCATCGACGGTATCGTCTAAACGTGGGATGCGAAATGAATCGCGTAACGTCACCGCGTTAAGTCGTCGAAAGTCTATGCATTGACGTAGGGAACCGTCTTTCTTAGGTACTAAGGCTATGGGGGATGCCCATGGGGATGAGGAAGGCCGGATGATTTTAGCCTCTAATAACTCGTCCAGCATTTTTTGACTTCGTCCCGGTACCGTATTGGGATCCGTCGTTGGGGGTTGCCAGATCGGTTTGGCTTTGCCGGTGTCGATTGTGTGCTGTACTAGGTGTGTACGGCAGATTATGTCCATGGACCATATGAAGAGTCCGGCAAAGGACGTGAGTAGAATTCTCAGTTGGGAATGTGCTACGGTGCCTACTGAGAGGGGAGGATGTCAGCTAAGGGTGTGGGGTTTAAAGCGGTTGCTGACACGACAGCATTATATACGAGGTCGAGATCGTCGGAAGAGGTTGCTGGGACAGTCAGGTTGGTGTGGGGGGCTAATGATAAACGTCTGTCACGGGCGTAGACGATGCAGTCATGGGTGGTGAGGAAGTCTTATCCAAGAACGAGGGCCATGAGCTTCTGGGTGTCACTAAGACGTCGTGAGTTGCATGGGAATCGTTGAAGACTACTTGTAACGTAATAGTTCCGGAGATAGGTATCGAGGTGCCATTTGCCGCTCGGAGATGTTGGGGTGTGGGCAATGGTTCTATTTGACTAAGCAAATGCTGTGGGAGGTTAAGGGGACTCACCAGGGCTACGTTAGCTCCAGTATCGACGAGTGCGTGGACCGTTTGGTTGTCAAGGAGCAGTGGAACGGTAAATGCAGATACAGGACTGGGCTGGTTCACATGGGTAGAGTTAATAAACGGGGACTTACAAGGAGAGTTGTGCCCGAAATGACGTGCGTGGGGTCCGTACGCCGCGCAGTATGGGGACCTGGGTTGTGGTTGGGGAACCGCATCGGGAGCGCCGTTCTCTTGGTAGGTGGTCGGGTATCCGGGGGTCGCGTGGATGTGGAAGGGGGTAGGATATAGCTCTGGTCCCTTGGGGCGGTTATGCAGGGGTTCGGGTTGGTGTCTTGGATTTGGCGGCTGTCATACCGCCGGCAGAGTTGTAGTGCAGTGGTGAGGTTTGTAGGCGGGTTGAGGATGAAGTAATTCACGACTGCACGATCTCGAGACCAGATATGAAGCGGTCGAGGACAAGGTCATCGTGATCGGTTGGGGGTAAGTTGGGAAAGGTGTGACGTGCCAGCTGTATTAACTCGATGGCGAACTCGTCGGCGGTTTGTCGCGTTTGGCGGAGGCTGTACAGTGGCTCGCCGGCTGCTGAGGGGGAACTTGTGTTCGAATAATGAAAGCGGTATGTCCTGGGCTGTAAAGAAAGCCGTGTGGAGGGAATTTTCGGAAGTCATCGCCAACTTACGGGTGGGGGTGTGAGGAACCGTAACATATGTCACGTGTGGTCGGCAGGGACAAGGTCAACAAGGAAAAAGGACAGCTCAACCAACAAGTCACGGATGTTATGTCCGGCGTCATAGGGCTCTGGTACGAGGAGGGGCTCTGATTGGGACGCTCTGGGTTGAAAGGGCTGGTCGAGGTGGGGAAATGGATTGTGTGAAATAACTGGGGTAGGAGTAGAGTCCGGCTATCGCTGCCACCATTGTAGCGTCCGGCCGATTTGGCGATAAGGAGGGAGCTGAACTATAGGGTCGCGGATATAATTAAGTATCCTTCTTCCCGATGATATCTCTTGACGTTGCGTCTTTTGAAGAATCAGTCATTCCGATATAATGTTACGAATAAGAGATGAACAAGGCAATCGATAAAGCAGTCAATGTGTAGGTAAAATTGGTTTATGCGATAAGTACAATATACGTGAAACGATAGGAATCACAATACAATAAATGTTAGTATAAAAGATAAACGGGGATAGGCTATGGTTAAGCTGTCCTTTTTCCTCGCTGACCTTGCCCCTGCTGACCACACGCGACATATATTACGGTTCCTCACACCCCCACCCATAAGTTGGCGATGACTTCCGGAATTTCCCTCAACACGCCTTTCTATACAGCCCAGGACATACTGCTTTTATTATTCGAACACAAGTTCCCCCTCAGCAGCCGGCGAGCCACTGTACAGCCTCCGCCAAACCACCGACGAGTTCGCTATCGAGTTAATACAGCTGGCACGTCACACGTTTCCCAACTAACCCCCAACCGATCACGATGACCTT
>WEDG01003373.1:0-26620 GCA_017591395.1 Schistocephalus solidus | reverse complement strand
ATATATATATATATATATATATATATTTATATATATATATCCTTAAACAACGCATAAAGTCTATGGACATGTTCCTAATTCCAGCAAAACTTAAACAGCCAATCAGCTTGCTCTTAATGTGAACTTTTATAAAGGCATCATATAAGGCTGAAGCGCAACCCATTTACCAACATTAAATGTGGTCTGAGTGCACCAAAGAGAATAGCATCAAACTATCAGACCTAGTCCAAACAAGTTCATTTTTAGCATTTGAAAGTGGGGTTCGACACGATGCAGAGTCCTTCTTCATCGTGAAAACCTACGACCGACCCTGTTAGGACCACTCAATGTTTGCTCATTCGACATTCGCGTGTAACACGGCGTTACACGCTGGGCAGGTAACTTGACCCAAAAATTTACCTTCTTTGGCAGTATCATCCCACTTCCGATTGATTTAAGCTACTTCTAGCGGTCTAAAACGCTCCACCCCTTGTATACTAAACATATTTATTTGTATGATCCGAGAGATAGCACTTCTGACGGCTCAGGCTTGTTCTTTAATTGTTCTGTGCGCTCGTTATGGACAACATGTTGCTGTTTTTGAGAAAAAACCGCTTGCACTTGTATGCGCCTTCCGCATGGACATAGAAAATGTTCATAATACAGAATATTGATTTTGCGGGCTAAGAATGCGATTTTTTGAGCTTAGGAGGTTAGCCCTTTCGGTGCTGGCGTGCCAAAATCAGACCATTATTTATAGCAGCGAGAAAGTGGTTGGCGTCAAAAACCTTATTTTTTTCATTATTATTCTGCCCCAATCGTGATGCGTTTTGCCCAACTTACCCTGCAATGCTGCATTGATGGACAGGCTAAACTTCTAGCACGCCAGTAGGGACCTTAATTTTTTTCATCTTCTTCGTGAGGCCCATAGGATCAATCTGACAAGTGGCGTTTTTATGGTTCGGAGGACGGCTTCTTGATCAGTGATTGGGTAAAGTGATTAGCTGAAAATGTAGTATCGACCGTCCAATCTAGTGCTTTACTCTGCCAAGGAAAAGATTACCTACTTTCGAATTTATTTTGGTAACATACCTTGGTTTGAAAAAAGGCTATATTGAGAATCGTGAAACACACGCAATTAAGACGCTAAGGGCCACAGAACCTATGAAATTCCATAATTTGCATATAATAAAGAAACAGGGACTTTAAAGGATTCTGATGATCCTCTATCGAGAAGTTACAGCGCCATACAAAAACAAACGTCTAAATTAGACGTCGTTCAGCGGAGCATATTTATTGATTCAAAAGTCCCCGAGAATTTAGCTTATGGTGATAGCGATGCAGATGCCTGAATTGTAAAATATTAATGAAATAGACATATTGACGTAAAAGTAGGAAGGAAGGTGGTTTTTCGCTCACCGGAATCATGTATTTATTCATCTGAGCTTTCAAATTCTTACCGGATTCTATCGTCAGAGATGAACTCGTCAACCAACCTAGCACCAGTTATAGGGGGTAGGGGCCAATCAAAAATCGGTGACGACAGTATAGTGGTGACTGCGCAGGGCTCTTCATACCAGCACCAGATCGATAAATCGATCGACTTAGTTCTTATTGGAGGGCTGACAATTAAGCTTGTTAGCCTTTCATAGGTGAGGGCAACCACTTTTTATGCTCTTCATTCCCTTCAACAGCCCGCTTATTCTCCTCGATGCGTAATGCAAGCATGCTTCCAGTCTTTCCTGTGTATTAACGAAGACAGTTCATGCATGGGATTCAGTCCACTACAGCCAAATGTTCAATAGGATTTAATCGCTCCTTGATCGTCATGACCGTGCTGCGCATGAAAGCTTCGGGCTGGTGTGCAATTCTGACACCTAGTCCCACAGCAATGGGCTCGGTCACTTCTGACACGTTCTTTATGTATGCCAGCGCATTTCATACTCTAGATGCTGTTTCTGGTTGAGTTCTCTGGGGTAAACACATAGGCTTCTCAGCACTATGCTACACAGTAAGGCGGCCAAGCTTATTACTGTTGAAAATCGATCTGAATTGTACTTCTGTTTGTTAGTTAGAGTATGGAACTATTTTCAGTATTTTTCGTGGATGCAAAAGCAGAGTTTATAGCAGTTCGTGTACTATAATATTTATTGTTAGTATTATCTTGTTAATATTAGCACTATGGCTGCATATATGAATAAAACTTACAGAACGAAGAGATGACTGAATGCGCATTATGTGCAATTTGTAAAGGAGAACCATCCATCTCCACTTGACAGTGGACATACATTTACTACAGAAAGGCTATTTTCTGTGATCAAGAGCAAAAATTTTCCAGGCTAGCCTGGACATTTCTTTTAACTCATAAAAATTCAGCTGACCTATTTTTGAGACCTGAACCTTAAAATTTTGGCATTCACACACGGTTATGTTTTGCAATCTATACAAAAAATATGCCCTAAGATTCATGAGTTGTCTGCATACGACGAAATGGAAAAGGTACTTTTGATGAAGTTGCACAGCTCACCATAACGGAACATGCCGATTTCTGAGAGAGCATTCGTTTAGTAACCGGCGTAATGCCTAGTTCGAAATATCCTCACTCAGGTAGTGGAAGTTCAATCCTGAAGTTTGGAGATCAGCTTAAAATTGATTAATTATGCTAAAGGTTGTTCGTCACTTAGAAAATCATATATCAGATTACAAAACATCGGAATAATAAGGCATATTTTTCTGTCCAGCCTGAGTTTAACGATGTTTCTACGCTTTCTGAACTGCGTGTGTCATAAGGTTTTTCGGAAAAATGTCAAATAACGTTATTCTCATAATCAAAGGTGTTCCCAATTCATGGTAAAGCTTTCAATCACATTATATGACTTTAAGCAAATCAAGAAAACACAGTATTGGTAAAAATGCACTTAAACCTATCAACTTCTTAGCGTCTAACTATTACAAATTTCCTGTGAACTACCGTATAACCTCCTCCAACTACCGCAATTGAAGTGAACGCATATAAGTTTAGAATAACTTTATGCACAAAAACGGGTATTTACTATTCGGGGGCATAGGAACTTCGCTGACAAATAAATATATATAGAATAACGATTATTATCGAGTATATCTTAGTTAGTCGGCCGTAAAAAGGATCCATCGGAAACATACAATGCTATCATTTAGGAACCGATGTGCGATTTGTCTTCGTTATCAGCATTTTTCAACTCTGGCGCGACAGTGCAGTCTTCCAGTAAAGAGGGAACAGTTAAACTCGACTTTTCTCTCCACACCATGGCGCATGTTTTTCTTATCAGAGTTCCACCTAGATGCTGGACGATACATATCAGTTTGTACCGAAATAAAACATTTTACTAATTTTTTAGACAGTTTACCCTCTATTTAAAAGAGCCATCTGATTTTGGTTAAATTCCAACGATTCCACATAGATTAATTCGTTTTTGGAATGAGAAGTTTAAAGTAGTAATCTTTGTGCAGCTAAGGTTTTCTTATAAAATCTTTGAAAATAGTATCAAGCAATAAGAATGGTCAAAAGATGACTGTCCCAAAAACGTAAAACCACCTAATAGGTCAGCGTTTCTCCGCACCGGGACTCTTACAATTTACCGCAGTTGAAGTGGTGTTCATCACAGATCAATAAGATGACGACAATTCAATAAATAGCGCTCACAAATCGATTCTTCTAAAAATTGAGGAATGCTAGCCATTCTTCTTCCTCTTCTACATATGCCTTCAGGGGTAAAACTGACAAAGGATTATTGAGGTGAGCGTTCAGTCATGCATGTAAATTGTCTTAACCTGAGGATATCGAAAACTTTTGCACCTCTTTAGATTTAATGTATGAATAAGCGTAGTAGATAGAGTCGAAAAACGATACCACGTGAGGCACCTGTTATGATAGTTCGACCGTCGATTTCAACGAGGTCCACCGTATGCTCCACACAAGGTGGTGCAGGGACGGTGACTTGCGCGTGAATTAGTTTTAAGTGATAGTAGCCTTGCGCTGCAGTTACCGCACTCTCTCCTCCTCCCCCACCTGAGCCCGGTGTCAAGACAGAGTCAAGAAGACCGGAGATGGGAGAGGGCGCAGGTGGCTGGCGTGGCCAGAGCCGTTCCTGGGCGTGCCACCCAACCTGGCTCGGATCCCACAGAGTGGGAGTGCCATAAAAGCCACATTAAAAAGGAGCCATCGCAACCTGACTCTCAGTCCGCCAGTCAGCCACTCCACACAAAACGCACATCGGGCTGACCACGCGGTCCGAGTTATCCTGTTAGTTGGCAACATTCCAAGCCACGGCTTTTAGCGCACCATGATAGTTTCAAGCGCATCAGATTGTTTATAGTGAGGAAAATGCGCTGAGCTTTCGACCTCACTCTCTCCCCCACCCCCACAATCAGACCACCATCCGAGCCAGTCAGTTGTCTGATGTGGGAGTGGGCGCATTGGCTAACGGGTTGGCGTACCTGTCTTCGCGCGCCACAGCACGACCTGGTCCCCATAACGCACAAACCAGGATTCACTTAATCAGGGGATATGGAGGAGCCATCGCCGTCTGACTTCCAGTCCACAGGTCAGTCACTCGACACACACAGCACACACACTGGGCCGACGGCGTGGTCTGGTGTAAGCGTCAGATTGGCAGTCTTCCGAGCCACGGTTTCTATCCCGGTCAATCCTGGGCGAGGTCCTCCCAGGTCGCCGGGTTGATTTGCAGTTGCATCAGCAATTTCTTCAAATTGTCCTTGTAGCTTCGTTTTTGACCTCCTTGCCGGCGAGAACCCGTAGTGACATCACCGTAGAAAAGTTGTTTGGGTAGTCGCTCTTCGTCCATTCTCACCAGGTGACCGCTCCATCGCAGTTGCACTTGCCTCAGCATGGCGTGGATGTTGAGGATTCCGGTACGCTCCAGGACTTCCGTGTCCAGGATCCTGTCTTGCCACCTCAGCTTCAGTATTCTACAGAGGCAACTGAGATGGAAGTGAGTCAGCTTCCTGGCTTGTTTCGAGTAGACGGTCCAGGTCTCCGCTCCGTAAATGAGTGTCGACAAGACGACGGCCTTGTACACCTTCAGTTTGGTGTGCAGGTGAATACCGTGGTGATTCCACATGGAGGCCTGCAGCCGGCCGAAGGCCTGACTAGCTTTGGAGATCCGTTGGGCAACCTCGTCATCGATTATCGTGTTGCGTGACAGCGTGCTTTCTATATAAGCAAAGATTTTGCACGTTTTTGAGTTGAGCACCGTTGACATTGATTCGGGGAGCATTGTATTCCGCGCTGGGTGGCGGCTGGTGCATGACAACCGTTTTGGCTGTACTGATTGTTAATCCAAAATCGGCGCAGCCTGCGGCAAAGAGGTCTATACTCCTTTGCATGTCCTCCTCCGTCACGGTTTTAAGGGCCCAGTCGTCCGCGAAGAGCAAGTTAAGGGCTGTAGTCGTAGACACGCGCGTTGGAGCCTGCGTACGCCGACTGTTGAGAAGGTGCCCGTCAGTTCTGTAGGCGATGCGGATACAAGGCTGCTCATCACGATAGGCGTCCATCAGCATAGCCGAGAACATGAGACTGAAGAGGGTGGGGGCCAGTACGCAGCCCTGCTTCACTCCGTTGGTCACTGCGAATGCTTCGGATACCGTCCCATTGTCAGTGACGCGCGCCGTCATCCCGTCATGAAGCTGACGCACCATGTGCGTCAACCGCTCAGGACAACCAAATTTCTGCATGACTTTCCACAGTCCGTCACGATTCACCGTGTCAAAGGCTTTCGTTAGATCCACGAAGGTAGTGTAAAGGTGAGTTCGCATCTCCTGGCACCTTTATTGTAGCTGGCGGGCGGCAAAGATCATATCGGTTGTTCCGCGGTGTCGGCGGAAGCCACATTGGCTTTCCGGGGGCAGGCCCTGCTCTAGGTGACCGTTAAGACGATTGAGAAGGATGCGGACGAAGATCTTCCCGGTGATGTTGAGCAACGAGATGCCTCTGTGATTATCACAGAGTTGCCGGTTCCCCTTCCGTTTGTAGAGATGAACGATGGTCGCGTCTTTGAAATCCTGAGGAACTTGTCCTTGGCGCCACATCTCCTGGAAGCGTTGTGAGTTCTGCCATCAGCCTGGGCCCACCGTGCTTGAAGACTTCCGGTGGGATGGCGTCGGATCCCGGTGCTTTACCGCTGGAAATCTGCTGCACGGCCCGAATGGTTTCTGGTAGGGAAGGCGGCAGATCCAGGTCATAGTTCGTGTCCACTTGAGGGAGCCGGTCAATGGCAGCATCGGAGATGGCTGATGAGCAATTAAGTACATTTCTGAAGTGCTGGGCCGAGCACTTCAGAATTTGTGATTTCTCTGTCAGCAGTATTGTGCCGTCAGAGCTGAGCAGTGGTGCGGTCCACTTGATACACGGGCCGTAGATGGCCTTGATGGCTTTGAAGAGGTTTTTTCATTTCATTGCGGTCCGCATACTCCTAGATTTCCTCAGCCTTTCGGATCATCCAGACATACTTCATCTCCCGCAGCCGTTGCTCTACAAGGCGCCGGCATCTGAAGAAGGCTTCTTTTGTGGCATCAGTCCGAAGGTCCATGTAGGCTTTGTCTAGTCCATTCTTCTCCGCGAGTAAGCTGCTGATGTCGGCGTCATTGTCGTCAAACCAGTCCTGGTGTCGACGGCGTGCGCGTCCGAGACTTCGAGGGCGGTGGACTGGATGACATTTCGCGTCATTGTCGTTATAATACTTATAATACTTAGTGCTGGAGGAGTAATAAGCTGAGCTTAAAAACAAAACGTGCCAAACCTACTATGCTGCCTTCTGTGTGACTGGTTGTTGGTTTAAGACCAAGCGCACAAGGTACGTGCAAAAGTGGCGCACTATGACGCCCTAAGCAATCGAAGGACGAGTAGTTAAGGATTCACTGCGTTATTTAGGCCAGGATTTCCACGGAACTCCAATGCATTACATAATTCTCGACTGGAAACACATCACACAACCCACACTACCTAGAGCTCTATATTCAGACAGTGGCATCCGTCAATGCGCCAGAAATTTCAGTGGCTTATAGCAGGCTCGTTCAAAAGCCGGCATTCCAAGTTGACTGAAATATCTTGAGGTTAGGTTCTAGGATAATTTTTTTCGAAACTCTACTTCAGCAGTTATTTGCGAACCGAAAACGGTACATAATTTCGGATGACATTTTAATGGGATAGAAAATCTGCCGAAACTGTGAAATTTATTAGCGGAAGATGTGAATACTCTAGATTTAACGTTGACGAAGGATGTGTGTTTCAAGTACAGTAGTTTTAACACTGATCAGCCCTCCACACGACCACAATTGTTCTTTCGTAAACTGAAAACCTCCGTTCAATTAAGTTAGACACCACAATTTTATGAGGAGCTGCTTATGGCAAGAAAATATCCGAGAAAGTGTAATTGCCGCTTCCCTATGTTAAAGGTTTGCTTTCAGTTATCTCTCTCTCTCTCTCTCTGCCTCCTCTTGATCGACTACCTTCCCATGAAATGGAGAAGATCGCTCGTCAGCAGTTATAGTGACAGTAGACTTGCACAGCATCTACTGCACTCTCTCCTGGGCCGGAGAACGGAGAACGGAGGCGGAATCAGACGCAGCTAGCTGCTGCAGCGTGATTCGGTGCTTATGTGTGGCATTCTTCCCTTCTCTGGTCGTGCTACCCCCACGCTTGACATTCACACAGGTAGAAAGGGTGCCTGTTGGCTGCTCCATCGCTGAGAACCTACCTGTAAATGAAGACTATATGCTCAGCAGGGAGGTCCAGATTTTGATGTGACGCTTTATTTAGTATACAGCCTGCCTTCCGGCTATCGGGACGGTTTTCACTCTGCTGACCGAACCTGGCTTCGCACGCAAACTTGCTGGTATTTGTGTGACCTGCCGACTATGCTCATTCGCTCTTAACTGGCAGCCGAAGCGGCTACTGGGTAGGGGCTAGGTGAACTGACCCCAATCTTAAAAGAAAGTTGCATGCAGGTGATCTGGACAGTAAGGGCTGTGTGGGGGGCGTTTAAAGGGAACTGAACCCAAGCTAGACATTTGGTGTATGTCCCCCGATCCAAGCGGGAGGGCACCTATGTCAACACACAGACCCACTCCCCCCCCCCCCCCCCGGAGACACGTATCTCCTAAATGTGTTTTCCCACGCTCCCAGTAAAGAGATGCCGAACTTCCCCGGTTTTTCTATCCCTGTTCAGTGCAACTGCCACAAGTCCGCGGTTGGTAATTGCGCCCTCTGACATTTGACATTTCGTGATTTTGACCCGAACTAATGAATAAACTTGGAACGTATAACCGTCTAGACTCCATTAGGTGCTGCCTCATATCGGCAGATCATGTCCACTAATATTTTTTGAGGCTAAACATTTATCTGCATTGATCAGTGCACGAGCAAACTTGTTTGACTGTGCTGGAGTGATGTCTGTATATGTTCTTAACCCCTTCTTCCGACTGCATCAGTCCGTTCAAGGTTACCACCCTTCGTTGGCTGTCAGCAACGACGATGACCAAACTAACAATAACAGTCTGCAGTTTGTGGTGAAATACCTTATAGTCGTTTTCTTTTTCGACTGCAGATACTGTCATCTGAGGTCAACTACGGGTCCGTTGGAGCGAACTCCTCAGGTAGAACGCCGTCCCAGCACGGAATTCAAGAGTTCTCCGCCCACGCAATTTGACGCCCACCGAAGTGAGTCCTGGAGTACCTGGATGTTGTCCTAATATGATCTTAGCATCGTCCTCATTGTTCTATTGACTACTTCGGTTATTTCGTCTTCGTCATCTAAGCATTAACGTGCCTTTGCAAGTATTCTATGCTTAAATTGCAGACAGCGTTATAAATGGTGGTCCGTTTACGAACTATAAAAACGGGAGCCTTCTCCGCCCAGCATCGGCCGCTCGCGTGAAAAGATAAAGTAACATAGGCAAGCTGAACTGTTTTCAATAATTATCGGGAAATAACCCGGGAAGTTAAGCATGTGGTATTACATTATAACTTTATAAAAGGAGTAAGAAGAAGGAAAAAGCAGATTTATTGTGCCGTTTACCTTACCGGTGCAAGCGAAAATGCGAGTCGCAAAAAGTAATTGAGAAGACGTAGATGCAATCGCTGAGGCAAGGGCTTTATTCAACAGACGTTTCGGATTCGAACTCGAACCCATCATCAGAGACAGTATCAGATAAGGGTACTTCATGCACAGGGATTTGCAGTATTTATAGGATGCTGTCGCTATGCTACTGTATGCCTACGGCAATCAACAGCTACCTCTTCAGCGATAATGACTGCGCTCTGGTGCTCAGGGTGACGGGATTGTTTGATGGCTGGCATGCGGGTCGTGATCCACTGAAATTTCGTCACCCGTGCTGGAAGATAGCGTGATGTTTACTCGGCCATCTCGCTTACCAGTACTGGCGTTGGAAAATGCGTTCGGCTGAGCGCCCCCGAATGGCCGATTGCTCTGGTCAAACTGAGTCTCAACAACGAATCTGGGTTGGGTAGGGCATTGCCCTTTTTGATAGACTGGGGGCCTGTAAATCATGATTCAAGCAACTCGTGGCTCACGCGAGTATCACCTCTTGCGAGAATCTCTGCTGCATGAGGGGGAGTGGCCTAGATAGGCGAAGTCATGTAGGGTTTTAAGTTGTGTGCCCTTAAGAGTGATTCGAGGGATCGAACGTTGGATCCAACGTTGGTTGGCGGTTGATGCATTGCCACCGTTTTGCCTGTGTTGATGTTCAGTCCAAATTTGGCGTTGCCGGCGCCGAAGAGGTATATGCACCTTGGCATATCCTCTTATATCGCGGTATTGAGTGCGTAGTCTTCCACGATGAGCAGGTTGTGGCCATTAGTCATGTAACCTGGTAATTAAGGGTGCTCACGTTCAAAGAACGTCTCAACAGCGTCTTCCCGGACATGCAATTTACGATGGAGGAGGAGGAAAAACAACCAGCAGGCCTTCCTCGACGTCGACGTCTGCCGCAACGTTTGTGGTGGCCTAAAGACCAAAGGGTTTAGCAAGCGAAAAATACGATACAAGTACTGAACTTTAAAAAGCAACCATCCTATCAGCCTCAAACGCAGGTGCGTAAAAACGGTATATCGGCGTCTTGAGACGCACTGCATTGAACCGGAAGACAAGGTTGCCGGCGCATGTTCAGAGAAAATGGCTACCCGCGCAACTTCGTCAACCAGTGCATGCGCAAACGGGATGAACGACAAAATCGCACCGAACCTAAATATTGGCGTGCGATTCCATACGTCAAAAATGTATCGGGGGCCGTCAGCCACCGCCTCGTGCCACTTGGAGTTGTAGTCGCACACGGACCGGAGGCCACCATTTGGCGCCAGGTAAGGAAACCAACAGACCCACTGCCGCGGCAAGAAACATTTGGAGTTGCTTATCGGATCTGGTGCAGTTGCTTGCAAAGCAAATACGTTGGAGAAACCAGAAGACTGCTTCGGACGCGAATTGCAGAACACGCGGCAGCAGTGTGGCAAAATGACGCCAATTCTCAAGTTGCGGCTCATTCGGTGAGAAACGGCCACAAATTCAAGTTCGACGAAGCCGAAGTTCTCGCAAGAGGTGATAATCGCGTGAGCCGCGAGTTGCTTGAGTTATGGTTTTCGGTGTTGAGACTCAGTTTGGCTAGAGCAATTGACCACTCTGGGAGCTCTCAGACTAACACTTCCTCCAACTCGGGTGACCCGCATACCGGCCATCAAACAATCCACGCGCCAGAGTTTAATCATCATCGCTAAGGGGGAGCCGTTAAGTGCCGTAGGCGTGCAGTAGCATAGCGACGGCATCCTACAATACTGCAACTCCCTGTGTACGAATTACCCGTATCTGATACTTTGTCTGACGAGGGGTTCGAGTTAGAATCCGAAACTTCAGGCGAATAAAGAACTTGTCCCAGCCATTCTTTGTCAATATGAAAATATCGGGAAAAAATGTAGAAAAATATTGAAGAGCAGAAAACAATTACCGACAATCCTTGAAGATGTCTTACCTCTGTTGCAATTGTCGGACTTTAGACTCCAGTGTGTAGCTCTCAGTCCTCCGATCGATCACTTATCCCAGTGTCTACAGCCTTTACCAAGCAGGCAACACTATATGTCATCTTGGCTGACGGCAGGCCGTTACAAACCGTTTGAAACTGCGTGTCTGAATTTCTGATTTTCCAAAGAGGCATCTGCTTTCAGTAAATCACACAGTACGGCCTGCCATCAAAAACTATGAGGCTGTCTGTTGCCGTGACCATCAGTCCTGGAATCGCATCCACTTTAGCTAAGTGGTCTGGTTGTTAACTGAAGAGACCCTCACCTCCGAATCAGAGTACACACATAAAACCGACATGTTTTGACGGCGGAAGACAGATATTATTATTTTAGAAATAGTTTGCTTGATCCAAACTGGGTGGGGACTCCGAAGATGAGGTAACACAGTCGTAAATGAGAGAAATTCGGGTGTCCCTTTGTTTTCCCGACCAGCTGCAGTCAGTAACACAGCGAACAGAGGCAGCAAGGCCCCGAAATCTAAACCTAGTCTAGTTGCTCAGTGATTTAAACATGCCGTCATTTGAACTACGTAGTCAAGCTCGGCTCATTATGACATGAAAAAACCCCCGGCTGACGTGATGTGCACACCCACTGGCTTAGGGTGCAGGGGTGGGCAGGATTCAAAAGGGAGATCGGCAGAAAACGGCAAATCTGTGCCCGGACGTTTTGTGTGCATAATTATTTAAGTTCGGGAGGCTAAAATCAATAGTCTCGATGACCTGACGGATTAAGGCCAACAAACGAACATGTTTGCTGTTAAATTGTCATTAATGTCTGCTCAGCGTGCATTTCTTATTAACGTACGTTGGCAGGAGGTGACCTACGTCATGCAATGTGTGATCGACATTTTAGTGAATAGTTTGGTCTTGTTATTTAACTTGTTGCGTGTACTTGAGACTCAGAAAGCGTTTTACTTAAAAACACCACATGTTCAATCATATATATTCATGGAAAACAAATAGAATTTGGGCGAAATCGGAGGGTGCCCGATACCCAAGAAACTTCCTATGCTATATTAGTATTACAACACATAGAGCATAGTTTTTGTGCATTGTGCTATAAATAAACATTAATATAAGTAAGTAAGGTTTCAAATAAATATATTCTTGGACCGGAAATTTTAATCTTAATGCAATGAAAATCAAGACAAAAAATTATCATCTGTTACAAAACCGCAAAGTTGAATCGGAGTAAATAAGCGACCGTTCTTATAAAAGAAGGCATATTGTGGTTTAAAAATAAAAGTGCGTTGTTTCGAAATACTATTTTTTTAGAAAAGTGGCAAATTCCAAAACGAGAAAATTCTGGTTAGATAATTAACCTGAATTTTAAATGTACAGAATGCTTGTGCATGTAAACAAACGAGTAAATAAAACAACAAAAGTGGAATCGCTTTTTTAATATAGTCCTTTAGTGTATATTCTGCTGCAGTTGTATCCCACATTAAGGGCAATGAAAAGTATGACCGTTACCAAGCAGCCTAAATTTCAGTATATATTCCAACACGGTTTCAGGAGAATGGGTGGTTTTTTCTTCCGTTTATGCATTGTTTAAGTTGCGTTTGACTAAGGCAAACCGATTTTCGCTTGAATGCGTTGGCCTGGACGTCACAGGAATTAAATACTTCATAAGCCGGCAAGCTGTAGTGCGGTCAATGAATAAAATATTTTCAGTATAATTGTTAGGGGACATCGTAAACGTACCATTTTATGCATATTAAGAGGACTTTCGTTTTGTTAAATTTCTTAACAAGTATTTCGGGTGTTGGATTAGGATGAAATGGTGATGGTTAATACTTTACGTTTTCCTGTGTTTTCTGTCTATTGACCATAAATATAAATTTTTATGTACGTACTTATTAAAACCTTCAAAATAAGATATTTCTTAAAGGCATTTACCGAATCAGTGAGTTCTGAGACAGTCGTTCTATTGAAGATGGCCGTCTGGGTCATATTTGTAGACTCACCCAAACATGAAAACTCGTTGCCGAGACAAATAAACGCCCGCAATATAATTCGGCAATTAATATGACTAAGATGGAATTAAAAAATTATTAAAGTAGGTTATCTCTTTCAAAAACACTTACAGTATATATTTAGTTGACGAATGTCTATGAACTTAGCAGTTATCCTAGATCAAATCAAGGAAAATAGGAATACAATGTCTGATGAAAATGAAGAACACACATATTTCTTTCTATTGTAGCGTTTGTTGCCATACTTGCTTAAGTTTTGGTTCACTTCTAAGATTGTATTGCACAACAAAGTGACGGAATATATACAATGATTTTGTGAAGAAATGTCAATCTTCTTCCCTTTTCAGTTTCGATTTTCTGTATTCATTAATATTCAACTGCAGATAGCTATTGTCCGGACATCTTTCGCATACAGCTTGACAGAGATAAAGGACGGCATGTGGCGGTTTTTCGTATGCAGTCCCAATTACAGTTCCAAGTATCGGTGTGATAAATCAAAATATGCTCACAAGTTTATTACTGAAGTTTTGGGCATAAGAAGTCATAAATTTTAAAAACTCAATTTTAACAACTAAATCCATCCTTTTTTCTCAAAAAATTGCGATTTCTCATATGTCAATCTACCTGAGTTGCGTGAACGCAAGATCATTTTTTCTTTCTCTGAAGGGATATATTTAAAACTTTTATAGCTTATATTAATATTTGTTTATAGTACAACGCACATAAACAATAACTTTTGTCCAACAGGAGCGATAGTATAGTAAAACACCTGAAAATCAAGAACTGTCGGATTTGGCTTCATTTCGCCTTCAATAAACAGATCTGAAATGAACTCTTCCTTAGATAACAGCTTTTTGCGCCTCAAATCAGTACAAAAAAATAAACAACTTAAAATGTGCGGCATACATCTATCTTAAATTTCGAGGAAGACATTTAATGAGTTTGTCAATCTACTGTATCATAGAACCCTTTAAAATAGGCTGAACGAATGCAGACTTTTCTTAAAAGGAGAGTTAACAGCTTTTATTTCGTATTTTGCAACGGCTGGCCGGGTTCAACATTTTTTGATATTTATGTCCTCAGTCTATCGCTGTCTCTCTGTGTGCCTCAAGCGGTCTTCAGTTCATATTAAAAACCTACGCTGGTTGGCGCCTATTCCTTTTTGAAAACATACCCTATCAGTAGCCACAGAGAATGACAGGTTCCAACTGGTGGTCAGGTTCACGATTGGCTGAGTGAAGGCAGAAAAAGTTCCAAACAATTCTGTAGCAAGTTACCGCATTTTCTGCCGTTCTTCCTTTCGATGGTTGTTTTCGTAAATTTTCCATTAGCGGCAAGGATTCATCACTGAGAAACCGATGTGAAGATGCTGCCTTCTGATAAAACAGTCCTTCGCAATTTTTTATAAAACGGACTAGCGCACAGCCGGACGAAAAGGGGTCGGTCTGACTAATTGTCAGGAATGGCCCCGGACAGATTTTTGTCTATCGCAGATTATCTTTGAGTGACCAGGCAAAAATTGGGGACTGGAACTTGACTAGCTCTCTCTTATGTTTAGCAAAGACGGCGCTGTCGACATACTTTGCAACGTTTTGGGATTCTTTAGCAAGCTGCTGTGCAAATTAAGTTGCCATTATTGTTTAGATTTGAAGAAGAAGAAGAAGTAGAACAACAAATAGGCACAACCAACAGACATGTGCTCCGCGACGGACATTTCATCTCCTCAGTTGATTTATCTGTCTCAACAGCTGAGAGGTGATGTCACCGGCCACAAGAAATTCGTTATTTTTAGTTATCAATGGCAGGACTGATGAGTACTCTCACAAATCGTGTCGGAAATGTTCCGGTTGAGTGCTCGCGCTGCAGATTAAGTGGCAACTGCGTAGCCTGCTGAAGAACGCGTCACCTCGAGGCCGCTCTTACTTTCAAAGGTTGACTAAGTCTATGCGAAAACTATGGCTCATTGCGTAAATCTGATTTTAGCCTTTGAAGTCAAAACTTCAAACTGCCAGTTTTTGAAATTATTACTGAAATCCGAAAATCCAGGTTGCTTTTCGGATCTTTTAATCTAGAAGTCGGCCAGCTCACGATTTATTTATGCAAACAAGCATCAGTCGTTGGCTTCATATGCTAGATTATCCCGGTACTTCAGATAAGGTTACCAAATAGCAGGGTTGGCAGCACCGGCGCTCGGCCTAGCGCTTCATGGCTATCTGCACCGAATTTGAACTGTCGGGAGGTGTCTTCCTCGTGCATGTACACCACGAGTTTCTACTAATGACTGGAAATTCTTAGCACTTTTATCATTTCCTGGGCTTCGCTGCTGGGTAAGCGCGGAACTTATAGTCGGTAATAATCCAAAGAAAACTTAATCCGATGTCTATGGCAACTTGGAAGAATTTCCTAGTGCACTCCGTATGCACTGTGTGAAAGTAGACAGGATAAAGTGTTCAAGCTGGCAACCTAGCTTTCTAACGTTAACAGGCTCCTAATTCGGCTGTATATTTGGTGTTTTTGAGGTCTCTGTCCCTGTCTCTAAAATTATCTCATGAGAAATCTACAAAATGGGCCCAAGAGAAGACACTACGAAAACCTTCCACAACCTTAATGGTGATCGAGAGGACTTTGAAGGCGGAATGAAAGATGTACCTTAACCTTTAGCAAATATAAATACTCCTGAGTGATTTTAACGGTTTATTTGTTTCACATATCCTGTCAAATAAACAAAACAGAAGAACGTATGGCGGAACCTTACAGATGACTAGAACACGCACCGGGATCCGGATAGTGTGTGGCACGCGTAGACGGCTGTCAGCCACTGCGTCTGTGCTCAGCTTCGATCGTCTTGGCACTGCCATCTGGCAAAGGTGTGTGAATGAGGAAGGCATGCTTTAAATGCTGTGCAAGTCTGCATCAAAAGTGCATCCACGTACAGTTTGCAAATACTGCAGCGGTAGGGGTGCCATGTATGGACGCCTAAACAGAACACGGAAATAGTAACTGCTTCACTCGCTTAAAATAGGTGGGTTTACAGTAAATTTGAGGATAGGGTAAACATGCCAGTGTCTTAACGCTAACACTGACCCTAACATAAAACTGAACTGTAAACCTAATCTTAACCCTAGTCCTATCCTAATCCTAAAGCCTGCAGTTAACACAATAGAAACCGTAACCCCACGTCTGACCTTAGTCTCAAACTTAAACCTAACTCTAAGCTTAACCCTAAGCCTCACCTTAATTCTAAAGATAATCACCTTACAATTTGGCGCAAAGGTATATATATATATATATCGTTGGAAGTTCGTAGTCCCGTGTCCTGTTTAGGTGGCCATACAAAGCATCTTTACCGTTGCACTCACTCCATGGACACTCATTGGACGTCGTCGGCTCAGTCGCTTTCTTGCTGAAGAGGGCAGTTCAGTTAACTCTGTCCAAGTGAAGCTACTGAAATTGTTCAAATTCCAACAAGGCATCGATCGCGTTCAATTGCAAGTGCGATGATCAGCTGGAATACATTTAACCAACAGCGATTTAGAATTTCGCTATCGGAAATGCATAGAAAGTTCAGGTAGTAATGGGCTAGAATACGGACAATTAAATATTACTATTCTTACCCTACGCTGGCTAATATTTTTTCCCGCAGTGTACTTTACGTGGATGATCCTGGTGGCCGTCGACGGTTGTCATTCATTACTTTTGTGGATTTCTCATCAGGCAGGTTGTCAGCCAAGAAATGCTGTTGAATCTTAATCAACAAAAGGTCATATGCATGCTTCACTTTCAACGCCATCAGAAACGCAGAAGATAGGGTTGGTAATCAATGTAAAATATATGGACAGACGAGGCATTTCAGTAAAGGAGGCCATTAGTCGGTTTCAAACAAAAAACTACCCCCAAATTAGGTATATCGGTTAAACGCCCTAAGCCACCTTGAATTTCCTAAAATTTCTATATGACACTAGAGAAGTTTCTGTCAGCCCATTCAGCTGAAAACACTTTTCATTTATTCAACTTATGATTCACTCCGGACAAATATTCCGCTTTTTGATCACATTTGTGTGGTTGGATTAGACGAACGCTCGAAAACCGGTGTTTTGGCATGGATGACTCGTATTCTTCAAGAGAAGATGCCACAATTCTGCTGACGGACCGTGAGACATATGATGAATAAGCTGAATCACACGCAGTTAATGAAATAAAAACGGTACAATGATAGAATATTGTCGAAGCATTCGCTTACGTGTGAGAGGGCGAAACACTTGTAGCCGAATTATGCTGCGTGCAAGTATAAAGGATTTAAAATTTAACTAGCTAACAATCAATCCATGACACTAAAGAATTATCCACATTCACCCTACCTTAATTTATTTACTTGAAATAAAACTTTAGGGATGCCAGCGATTTTAATTAGCTCACCTGTTTAACAACGACGGTAATTACCCAATCACATAAATAAAACGACAGCGAAAACTGCAGCCAGACGTTTCTATAAATGCGTAAATTTATAGCGTTTTGTAAAGGGGCCAATGGCTTGTTTATGTACCTCACTGCACAAGGCATATGATGTACTGATGATCGGTAATGACCGTGAAACAGCTGTCTGCGTCTTGCCTGTTGCACTCTTAGCAACATATTTGTGCTATATATATGGTATGTGTCCTATGACACAACGTTCGTTTATCGCCGGTAGGTAACTGGCGGGCGGACAAAATGGGATCGAGTGAGATCCTTACCACATCAGTGAGTGTTACGCACTTGTTTGACTTGTTTATGTACCTCACTGCACAAGGCATATGATGTACTGATGATCGGTAATGACCGTGAAACAGCTGTCTGCGTCTTGCCTGTTGCACTCTTAGCAACATATTTGTGCTATATATATGGTATGTGTCCTATGACACAACGTTCGTTTATCGCCGGTAGGTAACTGGCGGGCGGACAAATGGGATCGAGTGAGATCCTTACCACATCAGTGAGTGTTACGCACTTGTTTGGCTTGTTTATGTACCTCACTGCACAAGGCATATGATGTACTGATGATCGGTAATGACCGTGAAACAGCTGTCTGCGTCTTGCCTGTTGCACTCTTAGCAACATATTTGTGCTATATATATGGTATGTGTCCTATGACACAACGTTCGTTTATCGCCGGTAGGTAACTGGCGGGCGGACAAATGGGATCGAGTGAGATCCTTACCACATCAGTGAGTGTTACGCACTTGTTTGACTTGTTTATGTACCTCACTGCACAAGGCATATGATGTACTGATGATCGGTAATGACCGTGAAACAGCTGTCTGCGTCTTGCCTGTTGCACTCTTAGCAACATATTTGTGCTATATATATGGTATGTGTCCTATGACACAACGTTCGTTTATCGCCGGTAGGTAACTGGCGGGCGGACAAATGGGATCGAGTGAGATCCTTACCACATCAGTGAGTGTTACGCACTTGTTTGACTTGTTTATGTACCTCACTGCACAAGGCACATGACGTACTGATGATCGGTAATGACCGTGAAACAGCTGTCTGCGTCTTGCCTGTTGCACTCTTAGCAACATATTTGTGCTATATATATGGTATGTGTCCTATGACACAACGTTCGTTTATCGCCGGTAGGTAACTGGCGGGCGGACAAATGGGATCGAGTGAGATCCTTACCACATTAGTGAGTGTTACGCACTTGTTTGGCTTGTTTATGTACCTCACTGCACAAGGCATATGATGTACTGATGATCGGTAATGACCGTGAAACAGCTGTCTGCGTCTTGCCTGTTGCACTCTTAGCAACATATTTGTGCTATATATATGGTATGTGTCCTATGACACAACGTTCGTTTATCGCCGGTAGGTAACTGGCGGGCGGACAAATGGGATCGAGTGAGATCCTTACCACATTAGTGAGTGTTACGCACTTGTTTGGCTTGTTTATGTACCTCACTGCACAAGGCATATGATGTACTGATGATCGGTAATGACCGTGAAACAGCTGTCTGCGTCTTGCCTGTTGCACTCTTAGCAACATATTTTGTGCTATATATATGGTATGTGTCCTATGACACAACGTTCGTTTATCGCCGGTAGGTAACTGGCGGGCGGACAAATGGGATCGAGTGAGATCCTTACCACATCAGTGAGTGTTACGCACTTGTTTGGCTTGTTTATGTACCTCACTGCACAAGGCATATGACGTACTGATGATCGGTAATGACCGTGAAACAGCTGTCTGCGTCTTGCTATGGTATGTGTCCTATGACACAACGTTCGTTTATCGCCGGTAGGTAACTGGCGGGCGGACAGGCTTGTTTATGTACCTCACTGCACAAGGCATATGATGTACTGATGATCGGTAATGACCGTGAAACGGCTGTCTGCGTCTTGCCTGTTGCACTCTTAGCAACATATTTGTGCTATATATATGGTATGTGTCCTATGACACAACGTTCGTTTATCGCCGGTAGGTAACTGGCGGGCGGACAAATGGGATCGAGTGAGATCCTTACCACATTAGTGAGTGTTACGCACTTGTTTGGCTTGTTTATGTACCTCACTGCACAAGGCATATGATGTACTGATGATCGGTAATGACCGTGAAACAGCTGTCTGCGTCTTGCCTGTTGCACTCTTAGCAACATATTTTATGCTATATATATATATATATATATATATATATATATATATATATATATATATATATATATATATATATATATATATGAGTGAAGATTCGAGGTCCAGATATCTTATCGAGCTCATCATCCCCCGAGGAAGACGAAGAAGAAGGGACGAGTTCATGGACCGGAATGTATTTGGACTGACGTTTCGGAAACCCCCTCGTTTCCATCATCAGAGTTCTGTGGTTCTGCTGGTATTGAGTTTTTCACCCTTGACGCCTGCCTGGTATTATACCCCTGCTCGGAGTATGAACTTTGAAGTTCTGGCTCGCAATCCCTTATGTGAAGAACGTATCAGAGGCGACAGCAAGAATCCTGAAACCTTTCGGGATCGGTGTGGCTCATAAGCCTGGAGCAACAATCAGACAGCGCGTAATGAGGCCCAAAGAACCGCTACCAATGACAGAGCAATCAGCGGTAGTTTACAGCATACCATGCCAAAGCTGTGATGCGAGGTATGTTGGTGAAACGGGCAAACGCCTTGGCACAAGATTGCATGAACACCAGCTTGCAATCAACCGCAAGGACAAGCTGTCTATGGTCTATGGCCACATACAACAGAAGAACCATATTTTCGCCTTTGAAACTAGGGTAATCGGCCGAGCCAACGATAAGATGGCCAGACTGCTGCTCGAAAGTTGGTCCTCAACGGGCACACTTAACAGAGCCATAGACTTGCCTCCCGCCTATCAGGTGATACGCAAAAGGCTCGAGTCAGTTCGGGCAGGGGCAATGGGACAGTCAAGCAAAACCAAGCATGGCGGAAAACGGACACTAGAGGAAAAGAAGAGAGAGCCGGCCGGAGATAGTAACGGCGTGGAACACCAACTCACCACCACGCCCACGAGGCCGAAATTAACTCACGCGGCCGTCAACGACTGATCAGTCCGTTGGCTGACGAGGGACAGACCACCATTCACGCTGATTTGCCAACAAATATGACGGCAGCAAAATGTACTTATGTCACGCGAGGAGTAAACCTGATCAGCAGAAAACAGGGAGGTCAAAGTTCATACTCCGAGCAGGGGTATAATACCAGGCAGGCGTCAAGGCTGAAAAAGTCAAGACCAGCAGAACCACAGAACTCTGATGATGGAAACGAGGGGGTTTCCGAAACGTCAGTCCAAATTCATTCCGGTCCATGAACTCGTCCCTTCTTCTTCGTCTTCCTCGGGGGATGATGAGCTCGATATATATATATATATATATATATATATATATATATATATATATATATGTATATACATCGTTGGAAGTTCGTAGTCCCGTGTTCTGTTTAGGTGGCCATACAAAGCATCTTTACCGTTGCACTCACTCCATGGACACTTATTGGACGTTGTCGGCTCAGTCGCTTTCTTGCTGAAGAGGGCAGTTCAGTTAACTCTGTCCAAGTGAAGCTACTGAAATTGTTCAAATTCCAACAAGGCATCGATCGCGTTCAATTGCAAGTGTGGTGATCAGCTGGAATACATTTAACCGACAGCGATTTAGAATTTCGCTATCGGAAATGCACAGAAAGTTTCAGGTAGTAATGGGCTAGAATACGGACAATTAAATATTACTATTCTTACCCTACGCTGGCTAATATTTTTTCCCGCAGTGTACTTTACGTGGATGATCCTGGTGGCCGTCGACGGTTGCATTCATTAATTTTGTGGATTTCTCATCAGAAACTGGAGTGGGGGCAGGTTGTCAGCCAAGAAATGCTGTTGAATCTTAATCAACAAAAGGTCATATGCATGCTTCACTTTCAACGCCAACAGAAAAGCAGAATATAGGGTTGGTAATCAATTTTCAATATATGGACAGACGAGGCATTTCAGTAAAGGAGGCCATTAGTCGGTTTCAAACAAAAACTACCCCCAAATTAGGTATATCGATTAAAGCGCCCTAAGC
This sequence comes from Schistocephalus solidus, assembly GCA_017591395.1. Classification (NCBI taxonomy): domain Eukaryota; kingdom Metazoa; phylum Platyhelminthes; class Cestoda; order Diphyllobothriidea; family Diphyllobothriidae; genus Schistocephalus; species Schistocephalus solidus. The sequence goes on along the minus strand of WEDG01003373.1, from coordinate 5,010 downwards.
CACCTTGAATTTCCTAAAATTGCTATATGACACTAGAGGAGTTTCTTTCAGCCCATTCTGCTGAAAACACTTTTCATTTATTCAACTTATGATTCACTCCGGACAAATATTCGGCTTTTTGATCACGTGTGTGTGTTTGGATTAGACGAACGCTCGAAAACCGGTGTTTTGGCATGGATGACTCGTATTCTTCAAGAAGAGATGCCACAATTCTGCTGACGGACCGTGATACATATGATGAATAAGCTGAATCACACGCAGTAAATGAAATAAAAACGGTTCAATGATAGAATACTGTCGAAGCATTTGCTCAAGTTTGAGAGAGCGAAACAATTGTAGCTGAATTAGGCTGCCTGCAAAGTGTAAATGAGGTATACAAAATTACTATCTAACACTGGATACAGAATTGAACTATGACGCTAAAGAATTATTCACATTCAGCTTTCTTATATTTATTCTAAAATAACTTTTTATAGGAGCCATCGGTTATGCTTGCTGAATTTTAATTTGTTTACCTGTTCAACAACGAAGAATTCGGAAACATTTATTTCAGATTCCTGATAGGACGAGGCAAATTAAACCAGGGCAGATCAGTTTTATCAAGCTAAAAAATACCCTTTTTCACGTACAAACTTTAAAGATGACTAAATTTATTACCGAAAGAGCCAAAGAAATGCTATTTTCCTTTGCATTTTTTCTATAAAATATATTTTTGATTATCAGTGCATCGAAAATCAATGCAAAAAATTACATTTATTGAATAGTCACCTTTACGCGGGCGGGATTTTTTGCCCTTGGAAAATACAGCTCTGTCTCTCTCTCTCTCTTTCTCTCTTGCTCTCGCTAATAGGGAAATTTCTCAATACCTGAAGTAACTAAGGAAGCCACTTGAACTTTAAGTTTAGTCAACCAATCAAGATGGCGAAAGGTTAAGCTACAGATCACCGGTCAGCAGCCAAATTAGGTGCGTCTCCATATCTGCGGCTGTGATTCAGTTTTGAAATTTAATGTCGCATGGCACACGGTTCACTCCCTCAATTTGATTGCGTGTACACACATTGGATAGGGTGATTAAACAGGCAGTGTAAAAAAATGAAAAATAGTAATGATGACAATAAAATGCGCATAACGTTCATCTTGAAAAAGTCGGATTTATTCCCCACCCCATGGTAGTTGTCTCCTCACGATATTTATAGGTCCTGTCTTTTCTGAATACACGTCCCCTAGGATAGGGTAAAAAAATAGAATAAGGGCCGAAATAAGTGATGTGCATTTAAAATAGCTGTCAAATAACTTTTGACACAGTGCTCACTGTGGACTATCGCCTGAGTATTTCTTTGCCCTAACGTTTGTGAGATATTTTGCAATTTTCCTAAAACATGCATGAAATTTGTTAGATGATAATCATTTTTGAGTGCGGGTACAATTGGCTGTGGCGCTGAACCCTCACTTGTTTATGCAGAAGATAATAACTAAGGCCGACAAAAACTAGGGAGACTGGCATAGCCATTTCTGGCTTGTTAGCCGTCAGCAGCCAGTTATACCACGGGTGGTGCCTTAACTTCTGGTGATGAGAAGTCCAATCCTCTAACCATTGAGTTATGGACTCGTTGTCTTGCCGGGTTCGATTGGGAATATTATGGCAGGTTTTGTGACCCCTGGGGTTCCAACCCGTGTCCTGTTGGTCGGAAGTCCAATGCCCAAACCATTAAACCGCGGGCTCATTGTCCTGTTGGTTGCGATCAGTTATATAAGCAGTGGTAGTGGGATGCTCACCAATTGCGTTACAGGAATCACCTGTCGCGTTATGTATTTGTGTTCACTCACAAGGCCTGCCAGCATCCGCTCAGCTGCTAGTATATGGTAGGCAGAATATGGACACCGACAAAGACAAGGGAGAAGGAACTGGCCATTTCTGGCTAAGTAGCCGTCATCAGCCAGTTATACCCAATCCCAAGTGTGGACCACCTGGACCAGGCACAACGGAACATGCATGTTCCTCAAGCAGATCGGTGAGCCACACACTATTATCATATTCCCGATCGCAACCGACAAAACAACGAGCCCGTGGCTCAATGGTAGAGCGTTCGACTCAATTACACAAGGTCGCGGGTTCGAATCCCAGGTGGTTCACACTTGGGATTGGGCATGACTGGCTGATGATGGCTAAAAAGCCAGAAATAGCCATTCCGTTCTCCCTTGTCTTTGTCGGTTCTACTTAAATATATATATTTACATATCAAGTGTGGAAAATTTTCGAAACGGTCGCGCCTCTGCAGTACTATGATAAAATTATCTTTAAAATCGAACCATTGCAAGCGTTTACGACCCTATTTTACTCTACTAATTGTATACGGTTTGTGTAGTTAGAAATGCAGACTGATATCCGAAATTTTGCATGAATTCGTGTTAGGTGGATTTTGTCTCTTTCATGCAGTCTTAATTTTCAAAATGAGTGAAGCTCAAGGTCGGAAAAGTAAACACGCAACAATCAACAATCAAGGAAACAATTACCGAACATTGATACTGACGTTTAAAAGAGAATTTAATTGGAAATTCTCATTATTTCCTCCTTCAAAATTTTTATGACAGAAACGTTTGCTGAGTTAAAGGAACCCCTTTTTGATTTTCTCACTGTAGGTGGCCAATGCGGCTGCCAGTGTGCTATCTTTGACTTATATTTTGCCTACTCTTTTATGCTTTCCATTACTAAAATCACATCCAGAAAGTGAATGTTTTGCTACCGGGAATTAGTCCTCGTTAGATATCTACTGTTCGGTCTTCCTAAAAGTTGAGTAGCAGCATATCTGTGGCTTAAACTCTGACTGAATCTTTCAGATCTCTGAAGAAATTGAAGGTGGCATGAGTATTTTGCCGTATAGCCTCTGCAGTGCAATCTTCTGTTACTCAGGGAAATTCCACGCACATCATCCTTAATCTATTTATCAGATGTTCGAGGAAATCGCGCCTGCAGGTTAACCTCATGACTTTATGGTTATGAGAATTTATATACCACTTCATAAATATTCACTGCCCACACGCAGAGCGAATTTGAAAAGGTGAATGCAAGCGTAGTGACTGGAACAAGAGACTAAGCACGGATTGATTGAGTTCGAATATCAGGTCCGCATGCCAACATATATGTTTTCTGTACAATTTTTACTGCCTTGAAACCTCACAGCACTGTGTATCATCGTTTGAGACGTCGAAGTGTGCTGTCGACAGGCAGTCTGACCATAAATAGGGTACCTTTTATCACTCCCTCGTTTTCTCATTTTCTCAAAAGTGAACTCCATACAAATTCCAAAATGCAGACTCACAAAAATAGGTTTGGAGGCCAACCGCTTCAGCCGCTTTTGCATTTGACGAAATAAGAATCTATGCTTGGCAAATTCTTTTTGAAGGCGTTGGAAAAATGTGTGTATGTGTTTAAAATAATGCAGTATTTTTATATGGTAATATTACAAGACAAGGTTATAAGCTTAGGAATTGTTGGCGACATTTTCCCGGAAATTACGATTATATGCTTCGTGCACATGTGACGTCTGCGGCCTTAAAATAGAGAGGTATACACAACGAAAGTAAATGAGGAATATAGTTTTTCCGACAGCTTTGGAAATTATCAATCCTATTTACAACACGTTTTCATAGTTTTTTACAAGTTTAACTTCTTTTGACCCAGTATAGTTTTATTTGCAAAAATGTCACAAAATGCAAACAGATGATTCCTGTAACTTTCTTCAGATCGTAGATTTTGATACAGTTTAATTGACTCAATTTTAGAAAAACTCGTTGGCCGTGGTGGGTTTCGAACCCACGTCTGCAAAGGAAGGCTTTAGTACAGCCAACTGTGTGGCGCCATTGAAGCCACCGAGTTTTTCACAATTGGGTTGATTAAATTATAAAATTTGCCAAAATCCCCTATTAATTTAATGCATTTGTCCATCTTGTAGAGGCAATGTAAACGAGAATGTTAGAGTTATTGCCTTGCTTTCGAAATTAAGGGGAACTATATTTTTTTTCTCTGTGTACTCTTGCTACTTAATGACGCCATCCAATAACATTATCCGTAAGCCCTTGAAGGAAATGGAGATTATGATTTGACCCTTAATTTTGAAAGGCTGCATGTTTCGGTTGGGTTGAACAATATTTTTTAAAGATTTTGCACTTAAACTTTTGAAATACTTTCTTTTCTGTCCCTAATGGTGTTCGCTGGGATGAACATTCAACTTTATAATTTCTGCTCGCTATCTTTTCCTTGTTCCCTGTCACATTATTGAAAAGAGCTAAAGTGGCATATGAAATATTAAGGGGACATGCACGAAACAAGGAAAAATACTCTTAAGTACATAAGGCAATGCGCGTTCATACTTGATTGTATCAACTCCGTGATAAAACGTCGACTGTGAGCTGCAAAACCTTTTTCGTGGTATTTTAAAAGATGTGAGTTTAAATTGAAGTTAGGCAGTTATAGAGTGAATCTTTACGCAGGAGAAATAAAAACCTGTGCCTAGCCTGTCTTCTTGTCGTCAGCAGCAGACAACTTACATTTTTTTGGTGTGAATTTCAGAAGGCAGATTTTACTGCCACTCGACAAATGTCTGCTACAGCCAAAAGAGCCGATTTTCTCTTCAAAAAAATTAATGCCAATGAAAGTGGAGCTGATTTTACAACTGAGGTTCTGCAGATTAATAACCTTGGCTGAATCTTCCATGTAAGAAGATGCTTTATATTTCAACTTGGACTCCAATCTGGACAACATCACCTTGAGCCAGCTACCTGGAAGAGAATCATCTTCTTGTGGAAGACAATTACAGCAGATGAGGTATCTCAGGAAATGTTAACCAAAATTCTTAATATTTTTCGATAAGAAAAGATTCTTTGCGTACAGTAGATGGCCTAAATCATGCAGTGTTATCAAAATTTGATTAAGTAGTTGAGCACAGCTTTGGTCTTGTTATCTGGGTTTGTTGAGTAGATTAGGCGCTCAGAAAGCCGTTTTCTAAAGAA